>JABCMJ010028331.1:0-12972 GCA_014822125.1 Arbutus unedo | reverse complement strand
ATATATGCGTCCGAATCTAATTTTAAAGTTGTGTTTGTAGACTTTTCTGAATAATCTCTCATATGCACAGAGGAACGTCTTTTAATATTCTATTATTTAAGGAATGGGTCAAAACTCATTCAGAGTCTTTTAAAAACTAGAAAGAGATTGTTGTGTACAGATAAGTTTGATTATTTGATTATCTTATCTGTCAGCCAAATATATAGTCAACCCTCTAAATAGTTTGTTGCGTAAGCTTGATTTAAATTTTTAATGAGTTTTAAAAATATAATTAAGTATAACTTATTTATAAACGAAATCATTCAGGAACGAGCTTTAATCAAATTTATTGCGAATCAATCTTGAGCAATTTGATTTATTTTTTTTCCATATTATTTTATGAACAAGTCGAGTACTAACTTATTAGAATTTGATATGAAAGTTTAACGGGGTTCAAAAAAATATTCGATCTTGATTTGTTTAGGTAAAAATCGATCTCGAATGAGTACTTTCTAAGTAGAACACGAACTTGGCTTGAGTAACTTGGTTAGCGAAATCAGTCGAGTTTTAATCAAATTTATTATGAATCAATCTAGGGACTTGAATTTTTTTACATTATAATATGAACAAGTCGAGTAATAGCTTATTAGACTTTGGTTTGAAAATTTATCAAGGTTCAAAAAATATTTGACCCTACTTTGTTTAGGTAAAAATCCAAATTGATCTCAAATAAGCCCTTTCTAAGTAAAACATGAGCATGACTCGAGTAATTTAGTTCATTTATTGGTCCAGGTAGACACCACGTGATGATGTTCATTGATCCTCACAAACGAGCTTTAATCAAGCTTATCATGAACCAATCTCGCGTAACTTTAATTATTTTTCACATTATGAAATGAGCAAGCCGAGTAGTAGTTTATTCGGATTTGATTTGAAAGTTTAACGGGGTTTACAAAAATATTTGATTTTAAATATTTAGGTAAAAATCAATCTCGAATCTGTTCTTTCTATGTAAAACACAAGCTTGACTGGAACAATTTGGTTCATTTTCGATCCAGCTAAACACTACATAGTCAGATATCGAGTCAACGATGTTAACTTGCTTATCAACGAAACAAGTTGCAAACAAGATTTAATCAAGCTTATCACGAATCAATCCCGAGTGAATTAATTTTTTTTCACATTATGACATGAACAAGCCGAGTAATATCTTATTAGATTTGATTTCAAAACTTGACAGGATTTTAAACATATTCAACCTTGGTTTGTTTAGATAAAAAACAATCTCGAATGAGCTATTTCTAAGTACAACACGAGCTTGACTTGAGTAATTTTTTTTATTTATTGGCCTTGTCGAACGTCATGTGGTTATGTTTATCGAATAAATCTTAAAATTTGATAAGAAAAAATTTACGCACATGTATTTATGTGCATAGATTTGGATACCGATATAATCAGAAGCATTTGATAAGGATAGAACTTCTTATGTGTATCAAAATATTCCAAAAATATTTGTGTTTAAATTTGTATGTGCGAAGATTTGATGGTCCGATAATTAAGAGATAACCTGAAAATGTGAATCTATAATCCTCTGGAATAGGATACACGGCACTACTGGTGAGCCCTCTCTTTCAACACACAATACACGTTCCTCTTGCTCCACTCTTCGTCTCCCTCACGAAATCGTACTCTCATCTCTCTCTCTCTCTCTCTCTCTCTCTCTCTCCTCAACACGTTTACACCTCAAAACCCCAAAAAAACACTAATCTTGAACTCCACATAAACCTCCCGTACGAAACAAATCTTCAATCGAGCTATTTACGCGTATATACATACATAGATCGATTGGTAATGTCGGCGTTGGGAGGAGCAAGGAATCGCGGCAGAGAGGATCGGTTCTACAGTCCTCCGGCGATGCGGAAGTTCTACCAGGAGCAGCAGCAACAGCAGCAGCAGCCGCCGCCGCCGAGGCGGCAATCGAAGTTGCAAAAAGCGTCAAAGCCAAAGTCGAAGCCGCCATCGATGGTGTCGGAGAAGGAACTTGAATCGGATGATTGCTCATCGTCGACGAACACTGTGCCTTCTGTGTGTAATTCCTTGCTTTCGCCGCCGGGAACTAGTAATCTTACTAATTTGGATCGGTTTCTAGAGCACACTACTCCGATTGTTCCAGCTCAGTATTTCTCTAAGGTAAAGGAAACTTTTTTTTTGCGAATTAGGGTACCTAGTCGCCTTGTTTGTAGAGCTGAATCAAGCTACTCATGTTCTGCTTGTCTGAGATTGACTAGAACGACATACTAGTGAGGCTAGAACAAATGTTTTGATCTTGATAGGTTTTCAAGTCAATCTAGAACAACCCAGTACTTGGTTCGGCTCTGTTGCAGAGTGGTTTTGGTATCTATTTCTTGGTTCTTTGATTTAACGAATTGTTGAAAGAGAGTAGGACCTAATAGTTGCGTGGCAGTGTGGGGATTAGCCTCTGCTCCAAATTCTGATGTTCAATTTTTTATTGGTGGCTTTACTTTCGATCAGCAGTCCAATTTTGTATTTTGGGGATCTTGGTGTGCTGGGTAGTTTAGTTTCATCTTCTGTTTGCTGAATACTATGGGGGGAAAACAAAACGGTTGAACTAGATTATTGATCTGTTGCTTTCAGCTTAATTGAGCTGCATCACTGTGTTAAGTGTTGTGTGGTATCAACGTTTGTTTTCTGCGGATCACTCAAAAAAAATAATCTTTTTGGCCTAAATTCTTTCTGAGATTAGGAGGAAGTTAAAGATTCTTCATTTAGTTATTTCTTTTGATTTGTTATCTTCCTTTGGTTTGGTTGGCAACAAAAAGCGAATTTGTAAGTAGGTATGTTCAGCTCGGTCGATTTGAGGTCGTTGTTTCTTTAGATTGTGCTTGGAATCTAGTGTTTATAACAAAGAGTCTAGTTTATTTGGGTGTCGCGTACTTTCACAGTAGTTGATGAGGGTTTGGTATCTTTACAGTTGGGAAATATTGTTCTTTTCCCTCTGCTTTGTGTTTGCAATGTTTATATAGTGAGAAATTGTATTTGCAGACGAGCATGAGGCAATGGAAGACAAGTGAAGACGAATTCCACCCATACTTCGTCCTTGGGGATCTCTGGGAATCTTTTAAGGAGTGGAGTGCATATGGGGCTGGAGTTCCTCTTGTTTTGAATGGGAGCGACTCTGTTGTGCAGTACTATGTGCCATTCCTGTCGGCTATTCAGCTGTATATAGACCCATCAAAGCCCAGCATGAGTCTAAGGTAATCTCTTGGGTTCTGATTTCCCTCCTTCACCTCCCTCGTTTTATTTTGATGTGCAGTTTGTTACAATAAGATATCCTTCAAAGCCTTTTGAACTGAATGTTCTGAATTTTTGTTGAGCACCAAAACCGATAAGCTCTACAAGTCTCTCAGATGGTGTAATGGATTCAAGTTGGGGGGTTGTACTTATGCTATCTCGGTCATATGATGTCAATTCAGAGTGCTTCCATTTGAACCATATTCTTTCTCCGTTTAGTTACTACTGCGCTTGTTTAGATAAATGATGTGTTGCAATTATTTGATTTTGTGGTGGGTAGGGATTATCGACAGTTATCGCGTGGAATCACTCTTGTCCGTGGCCATGACTAGTGATTAACTGACTAATTAATTTGGACAGAAGAATTGCTCTGTCTCCTCGTTCCTTTCCTCACATTTTTCTTTTTACTTTTCCATTGTGGACTCTGCAATGAGTGTTCGCTCTCGTTGTTCTTCTTGTTATTTTTTATTTGTTGTCCTCTGTTGGATCTTTGTTCATCCTAGATGTCTTTCTCATCTTCCTGCTTCTTTTCCTGTATGCATTGTAAAGTGACTTGGGGCCTGCTGGTTCAACTCTATGAGATGGGGCCACAATGAGCATAATTCTTGAACTACTACACATTTGGTGAAACCTTTTGGATGTTTCTTATTCATGCCTTTCAACTCTGATCGTTCATTGCTCCTATCCAGAATTTTGATTGCTTAAGTGCTATAGTAGTAATTTGCAGACAAGCACGCTCGTTGGCTAATGTCCCTACCCGTGTCGTATCCTGGATCTTTTGAAAATACCATGTTTTTATGTCTTTTGTGTGCTGTATCCATGTCTGTGTGTGCGATGTACATGTTCTGTATTAGTATCTGTGCTTGTTAAATGCACACACATCTTCCTTTGTGTGCCTATAACGAAGAAAGGAAAAGAAGAAAAATAAGACCTCCATCTTCTCTATTTAGGGGAAAAGAAAGCCTATAAATCTTTTGGAGGTGAACTTTACTCTTATGCTGGAAGCATTTATAGTGTCTACAGTTGGATTGGAATCATGGATAAAAATGGGCGCGTTGCATTGTGATTGTGTTGTTTACTTGAATATTTCTAGAAAATAATTGTTCTTTCTAGACTGAGGAGAGAATTTGGCGCATCCTCATGCAGGTGCCATAAAATGGCTTTTGTCAATCCTGTGCTCTGGTCTCTATCTCAAGCTTTGTTGATATTTAATAATTCTATCTGGTTTGGAAAATTCTGTTTCCTTGTGGCATGAGATAATCATTTACACTATTGATTATTGCTGACTTAGAAGTTTGTGGAATCTGGTTCTAGTTGTGGAAGCAAATGGGTTACGAGTTGCATTAATTTTTAATCCATTTGTTCATATAGTTTCAATGGTGAGAACTGTTTTTTCATCTGCATATCGTTGCCTTTCTGGAGTATCAACGGATTAAAAAGAAAGTGGCAGCTTTCATGATATCAGTGCAGTTCGATCATATCCATTCTTCTTGGTAGTTCCCTTCTCGGTATTGACTCTTGCTTCTGAAAGCTTTCCAACTCAGTTCATTCCTTCGCTTAGTCAAACTAGGAAATCCTTGCTCCTTGTGGTTGTCTTCTTTTTGTTTTCTTGGTACCTACTTTGAATACGTAGCACTTCTTGGTACCTAGATTGAATGTAGTTCAACTGTTAGCTTTTGCAGGGCACGTAAATTCTATTTTTGGGGGGTTAAATTCGATTCTAGCTCCATACGAATTATACCTATTACTAGCCCATTATGCGAACATAAAGGAGTGCTGCTTTTCGTTGAAGTTTGATTACTGCTAAAAGGTGCCTTTGTATGTTAATGAATACATTATAGCTGTAACTTTGCGGTCATACCCAGGTTTTGCAGTCCTCCTAATGTTGGAAACAATTATTGAAAGAACCAATCTTGGTATTTATGTTTTGGATTAGTCAACAAAGTGGCAATTTGTATGGCCTGCTATAAATTGCCACCGGATTCTAGTAAGATTGTGCTTGGTCGGTGCTTAGTTTCGTAGCACAGAGATAATGTAGACTGCCGGTTTGCATCAGATAATTTTGATCTATTGTCTGTATACAATTTGATGATATTTTCACCCACTTCCGACAGGCGACCTGGTGAAGAGAGTGATGCAGATTCATCCAGGGAAACAAGTAGTGATGGTGGCAGTGATTGTGCCGCCGAAAGAGGAGCCAATCGTGCTCAGGGCGCACGGAGCCAGCAAAACAATATGCATGCGATGGCCCAAAGTTTTAACAGACTTTCAGTTGACGAAAGCGAGATTAGCAACCCACCTGGTTTAACAGACTTTCAGTTGACTTTCAAAATATTCGAATATTTTGAAAGGGATACACCGTTCAGTCGTGAACCTTTGGCTGATAAGGCTAGTTTTTTTTTTCCCAAAAAAATTGGCATGTTTTAGCTTCAATCCTCTCTTACAGTCATAATGTAATGTCTCGTGAACCCAACAGATTGCAGTCCTTGCATCTCGATTTCCACAACTCAAAACCTGCAGAAGTTGTGAGCTAACACCTGCAAGTTGGATTTCTGTCGCATGGTAAGTTTTTTTTTTGAAACGTGAAATTTCTTCGGTGCCATATTTTGAAGATAAACTGAAATTTATTGCTTACTCTTGATTAAGGTACCCCATATATAGGATACCCACAGGTCCAACTCTACAGAATCTGGATGCCTGCTTTTTAACATTCCATTCCCTGTCGACGCCATCTACAAGTGTGTACCTCTCTCCCCCTTCCACCCCCCCCCCCCCCTTCTTCTTCCAAATGTACTTTGTTTTTGGTGTTTTTATGCTTCCCTATGTTTGAATCATTTTGTGTTTCCCATGTTCTTGCAGGTAGCAACAATGATTCAACGCGTATACATGTTCCAACTGCAAGGGAACTGCATAGTGCCGGCATGCCTTTAAAGCTGTTATTGCCCATCTTTGGGCTTGCTTCTTATAAGTTCAAAGTTTCTGTTTGGAATCCAGATGGAGTTCAAGAAAGTCAAAAGGCGAATTCTCTATTGCGAGTTGCTGACAACTGGCTCCATCGTTTGCGAGTTAACCACCCAGATTACAAGTTTTTCGTGTCCCACAACTAGTGATGAGAAGAAATTTTTTTTTTGGAAACACTAATCTTTCAAGTACACCCATGGCTTTGCGTTTGGCGATGACTTCTCTTTCTATCATCGGTCGAAAATTGAGGACCTTCAGTATTTCTTTTAGGGCTTCAAATGTGAATGCTTATATAATGGTAGGTTGATAAATGGGTGTTTTGTGTGTCGAATCTTTCCAGGATGGATACGTAGTGAGGTAAATGGCATAACTACGGGAACACAGGATCGGTTTTTCCATATTTAAGTTGCATTTTGAGATTCTGCTTAAAATGCCAATGACCGACGAACGATGATGACGAAAATGTTACATAATGCTGGTGTACTGGAATGGTGTTAGCTTATGTTTTTGAGAAAAATACTTTGTATTTGACAGTTGGATAGTAAATTAACAAAAATGATATGGGTTGTACTTTTTCTTCAGCATGATGGGTTTGATGTTATTTGATCTACAGGCAGTGCATACTTATTGAAATGAAAAGTTATAGCTGGAGTTGACTAAAATGCCCCTGTGCTTCTCTGTGGGTCTCTCAAATCCTTCCTATTCATCCATCTATCGGTATTTTTTATATTTTTGGCTATTAATTGGACTGACGACTAGTAGACGATGATATTAATCTAAAACTGAATAACGAGTTATGCACAAGGAGTTCGTTTGTTCGCTCAGATATAAATGGATAGTTATAAAATTCGAGGGATATTATTCTGGATATAAATGGGTGTGAAATTCGTATGTGGTGTTGTGGTGTTTGAGATATAGCCATTTCTGAGCTCTGCATAAATAATTGTGGCATACATTTTCTATCCTGTTATCCTACCATTTTCTTATACTAGCCAACAATTAACCACCAAAAACACTGTTTATTAGCGATTAAAGTTGTAGAAGAAATAAGAGGATATAGTAAGGGGGAATATAGTAAGAAAGGAGACATAGTCGAAAGATATTATAGTCATTTCATCACATATCCTAATGGAGGGATAGGGAATCTCACTACTCCTGAGATTTCATATTCCATATGGAGGTACGATAAAGTAGACTCGAAACTTTGTTGTACAGCACGTACAGTAAAATATGATGTGTATCAAAATTATGTCGTTTTGGCACATATAAATTGCCTGAATAATTAGGCAATGCCTGGACAGTTTTTGAATAACTCTTGTGCACAAAAAATGAAAGCTTCCCCATTCCAAATAAAGACTACATTGAAATCTATAATCTCATCCACAATAGCGACACCAAACGCTAGACTTGTAGGGCTCGAGAGATACTATCTCCCATTCCATCCTCAAATCCTCCAAACAAACAAGCCCAAAAAGTTTGAGGACTTTAACTTGATGGACGTGAATTCACCAAGGAGTAATTTGGAAAAAAAAGAAGTCCAAGAACACAATTATTCTTGTACATCCGGACACACGCATCCAAAACTATCGGATATACATGATGTCTCTATAATAATGTGAGGCCATGTGCATCGACACTTTCAGACTTAGATGTGTCCGAATGTGCATCAATAATTTGTATTTCAAAACTTGTTCGATTTGAAACCCTTTCGTGTTTATTGCAGTATACAAATATCTCAGTGAAGTACATCTTGCTCTCTTCTAAGTCAGCTTCTTCTAGTTTCACAGGCTGGAGCTTAAAACTTTTAGAAACTCTGATTTCCGGCTGTGTAGCAGGGCAAACCAACCACCCGACCCCAATGGTCGATGACCACCTACCGATTGACCACCTGACCTAAACTGGTCAACCACATACCCATCGACCTCCCTCTGACCACCGGTCGACCAAAGACAGCAGAAATGTTGCAACTTGGTTTCAACCTTCCATACTTTGTGTTGAAATTGAACGTGGCCAGATACCCAAGCATGAACCAGGAAGATATATATATATATATATATATATATATATAGCTGATTTCATTTGCTTATAATTATTTAAAAGAAAAACTTTTTAAATAAATAGATACATTACAAGAAGATAGCATTCTTTATGTTCAAATAGGTAGGTAGGCTTTAGATACAATAGGGGATAGGATACGATGCAAAGCTTCTTGACTACGTCGACTAACTGCATTTCTCTTCCTTTCTCCTTGGCTACGTGGAAATACATAATATTCAGCACATAAGCTGCAAATCTCATCTCCCTAGAACTCATAAATTGGTAAGGCGAGAGCTTCGAGCCTGATTTCTGGTGGAGCACACCCCACACTAGGACCACCCGACGAAGGGGGGACGAGAAAAGCTGCAGGCCCAAAACCTTCGATTAATTATCATCCAGAAAAGTGGACAGCAGCAACCCTTGCACAAACTTGCACTTCCTAGCCCTCTCTTCTCGATCCTCTTCTGATATTAGAGGTGGTTGGATATTCCTGCCACTGTAAATTTGGCATCAGATTCGACTACCCGTATGCAAATTACAAAAACCAACAATTTAGCATCAGATTCTACTGAAAGACAATAATTTGTCCACTATATCAATCAATCACACCCATGCACATGCACGCTCATGATTGGGCCGAACCAGCATGAAGTGTGCCCTATTTTGATGGGCCATTCAATCAGAACATATTTGGTATTGAGGTTCTGTTAGTTTTGCCTGAGGCACACATTCCAATATCCTTCAAGCTTAATTTTGAGGTAACAACCAACCAAGCAGAGTACGAGGCTTGTATTGTGAGAATCAAGGCCGCTATGGAGATTGGGGTTAGGAAGTTAGAAGTGATTGGTGATTCCAAACAACCGGTCAGGACTAGAGCAGAGCGTGTTTCCTTTTTAAAAGCCGACAAAGCCTCTTAAAGCCAAAACAGCTTCAATGGAGACAAATTATTTTGTATCAAATGTATCTATTTTGGTATACCAAGTGATTCAGGTCTTAAGTATAAGCATCACTCTGGCAGGCTGGTAGGAAAGACATTAAAGTAGCAAGCACGGGAGATTGAACGTTGAAATCCAAAACATACATCTGCAGAAAAAGAGAGTGGAACTTAACTTCAATCTTCAATTTAGGGTAATTGAAGTTGCATGGACTCATCTAACTTGTGTAGTTTGGCATGGAACCACCATACCAGCATAACAATATAACCATGTACGAGACCCCTCATTATGCATAAATGCTCTATAGCATCTTGTAAACCACATTGTTACCTAAGAAACTGATACTTCTATATTAAGAAAGTACGAAGATTTTTATCGAGGTGTAAGTCCTGAGGAAAAAAAAAGATGCTAGACGCACACCAGCCTAAGAAGAGCGAACATGGATACGTGACATGGACACGACACAAACATAAGTTTTTTCCAAAAATTAGGACATAGACATGATGGGGGATACTTTGAATTAAAAACTAAATGAATTTTTACATATACGCATATCGACATATGTTATGTAACCGTATTACTTTTTGTGAAATTAAATTTAAAAAATAAATAATATTACCTAGAAGTCAAATCATTCAAAAAAAATGAGAATATGAATGAATACAAGGGGAATAGGATTGAATACAAGGGGAATAGGATTGGGAAGAAGAGGGAAAAACAGATGGACGGAGAAAAGCATCAGTAGAAGAGACAAAACCATGTATAGAAAAACCAATAGAAATAACTGTATGTCTCACAATCAGCATCCTCTAATATATGATCTTGAGCATTTTAGCGGACAGCTCTTTGGTCGGGAAAAATTGTGAGAAAGAAAAGAAATGAGAACCCTCTCACTAGTTCGTACAAATAAAAGAGGTGAGAAATGTTGAGAGAAATGAAGAGGGCACTTTTGGTGGGATTTGGTAAGGAATCTAATCTTCTCTTTTCTCACCATCCAAAGAAACTGTTAATGTAGTAGAGAGGTGACATGGGAAAGAGAGCGGGACGTCTACAATAGCTTCACAAAAGTTAAGCCGGAAGTACGAAGAGGAGGAACCCGCAATTGTCACATGGCTTCAAGTGAAGTTGAATCTCCAGCTAAGCGGTCCAAAAGGTATGCCCTTTTAGAGGAGGTAAGTGGATTTGGAATTCTTCCAACCAAGTGCAACTGTGTGTATCTTATATTTCTATTACAATCAAAACGAAAATAACGGACAAAGCTCGATCACAGCCAAGTATAGGGAAGCCTTGCCAGAGGACAGAGTAGTTTTACCAAGGGAAGATTTTATCATGTGTGTGCTGACCAATCACCAGTTACAACCCTTGACATCTACAAAGGAAAATGCTAAAAAGTCCTATTCACTCATACGAAAGATGAGGATGAACCCTCGTCACACCAACAAGTTCTACAACCTAAAGCCAACAGCCAAATCGCATATTACAACATGATTTTTCCTTGCATTGGTTTGAACTATTTTTTTCCTTTCATGACTACTTTATTAATGGCAATGTTTTTAAAATCTCTAGGCACTAACCAGGGAGGCGCTATCCTAAGGATTAATCGGCTTTTCAATATTTTAGAAAATGTTTCTTCTGTGTCCCAAATTTTGATAACAAATGACATAAAAGTAGGAAGAAACAAATTAAGACCAACATAACTAAATACTAAAAAGAAAATAGTAACAAATAACTAGTCAAAAATAAAGTTCAATGTTCAACGTTCAAAGTTAAACCAAATGAAATTAAAAAGTTAAACACATAAAATTGCAAAATTTGTTTACAATAATACTATTTTAAACCTTATTTTTTTTCTAAAGTTCACTAAGCCAACCTACATATAAACGGGGTAAACCGGTTAGTCGTCTTTTAATTGACGACTAATGTTAAAAGGACTAATGTACGGCTATAACGTAAAGTCATGGCGTCAAACCACCACCGCCTAGTGTCTAGGCGTCGACTAATCAGCCTACTACCACCTAGCGCCTAGGTGCACTTTTAGAACACTGATTATTGCAAGTTCTAGTTTGCAGTCAATTTAACATTGAGAAACAAGAACAATAATTGATCCAATTGTTAAATGCAAATTCTCATACCTTTCTGAAGAATCCCCAAGTGAGTTATCCTTTGCTGAGCTTGCTTCCAAAGAAGAATCAGGTTTCACACTTACAGGCTCATCAACCACAGGACGGTTGTACATAAATGAGGACAACAATGGATCAGGTTCAGAGTTGGAAGAGGAAACTAAGTGCTGAGATCCCCGAAGAAGAGATTGTAGACTTCCTTCACGTAATTCTTTCCTCAATATTGAAAAAGTCAAATTCGATCCAGACTTACGAGATCTCCTCTTGCGCTGCACGTAACCTCTGGTCAAGGAAGAGCATAAATCTTTGCCAAAAGCTAACAGAACAATATAAAAAAAGAAAATAGGAATATAAGAGGAAAGCCTGGCAGGACAAGGAAATAAATATAGAATGCCAAAACAGCTAGATCAAATTGTTAGTAAACATGGTTTATCCAAAAAAAATTGTTAGTAAACATGACAATCAGAGAAAGTGGTTTTTCTTTGAGTTTAAAAAAATTGCAGTAGTCCATGTTTTCATTGTCATAGCGTACGATCCAAATATGATATAATTCTGCCGGGAATACAACTAAGATTAACATCATGATGTATGGACTTCTGTTAATAGTCAATCCTTTCAAGTTAATCAATCTCCACAAGCACAAGAGCTGTCTAACAAACTGAACCCACAACACAGTATGAAACCAAATTATGACTTCAGACAACTTGAACAAAAGGATATCTTTAAAAGACTTCCATGTTGAATGGTAATATGGCCAACCAAATCCATCCCCACTCTTTTTGCACAAACTGGACATACCTGCATGTATAAACAATTCAATTTACATTACAAGTGGAACATGTACAAATCACTTCTTAGTAAATAGATAACTTGATAGGTGAATGAATAATCCATCAAACAAATCACTTCTTAGTAAATAGATAACTTGATAGGTGATTAGTAATCCATCAAACAAATTTCTAACAATCCTAACTTATCTGGTAACAACGATCTCGCAACACTTACCGGGAGATCCAACATGTTCAGGAGCACGCTGACCTCTCAATTAAATCTTTCCTTGAACAAGCTAAAGTTCCCCTCTCTCCCTCTCTCCCTCTCTCCCTCTCTCCCCCTAAATTTTCTATTCAAAGTTTCTTCCAGGCATCTTTTGTGGAGCCTACATTGTACCAGACTAATCCACTGTATCCATAATTTGCCAAGTAGAACCCAAGCCTTCCAAGTTTCCCACTAGCTGACAGTGATCGAACTCATAATCACAAAAGGGCAGTGCCTAGATCAAGCTTCTTCAGACTCACCGAAGGCTAACTAAGTTTCTATGACCTCATTTTTCCAAGGAACCAATGTCTTTGTGCACTTTCTAACTTACACTTTGTGTAGAAATTCCAAATAGATTCTATATATACCCACATTCAATTCAGCATAGATGTGTGTACGCACATGCCTAACCTGAAACCATAGATGCCGACAAATTCTTAAAGCTATCAATGCTGCCACATAACAAGGGTACCCAGATGACAACTCCTATGACTCATTCCCGCAACAGATATTTTCGGCAGCTTCACCAATCACCATATATATTGGTTAAACGTGTCCTTGCATATATATTGGTTAAACGTGTCCTTGCATAT
>JABCMJ010028326.1:0-10387 GCA_014822125.1 Arbutus unedo | reverse complement strand
CCGAAAGAAGGCATCCTCCTTGAGCACTGCATCAGAGGCCATACGTGGCATGATTGAGAGAACAATATCGATCAATGTATGAAGAGAAGTGACCAACTATTTTGAGTGTCATGTATTGCTTGTAAGCCATTTAGGGTCGCTAAAGTATGGTTTGTACTGGTTGAATATTCATTATGCCCAAGGTCAGAGGAATCATGTTGCTCATCTTGAGTAGCCATCTGGGCACTTGGAAGCTGTATACCACTTCTTAAGCTGACCATCCACTGAATCACCTCCCCAATAGAGTTGCCAAAATATAAGAGATGGATTTTGCTGAGGTAATATTCCAAAAAATATTGTTAACGAGGTTAAGAACAGTGAACTATGATTAGTAAAGGAAAGAATGAGATGTTAAAAGGGTGAAGGCGAAAGCAAATACTAGAGAAAAGAGAATGACATAAATCTTTAACCCCAAACTAGGCTTATGAGGTAAGTATGAGACAACTCTCAAGTAAGGGACCAAAGAGTTCTGAGAAAGTCTCTCTCTAGCTAATATCTTGTCTTCCACTAAGAATTGAATATCAAAAATCAACCTCAGATTTGACATGAATGCCTAGCATTTATAAGCATACTAGGCCCATACTCTAGTGCCAGGTGTCCAAGTACCCTTTTGACATGTGTTCTTTTCTCAAAATGTCTGACTGCGGTACCTACTGCCCCCGCGGTGGTCTCGTGAGGTTAGTACGTAGGTGTCACAGCGAACCCCTTCCATCTGAAGCTACTGATCCACTAAACCCCTTTCTTTCTTGTGGATAAGGTTGGGGGACTATGTACTCGACCTCCCTCTGACCGTTGTTGTCCAACCGCTATGACCTCCTCCCGGGCCTTGCCATCACGGCTCGGGTAGGTACGTGTTAGGACCATAGTTCTAAGTCTATTAGCCTTGATTTTGTCTCTGACCTCTCCTTATTTGTCCTCTGGCTTCCTTGAGCTTGGCTACGATCGACACTAATTTCTTAGTTTGTGGCTTCGGGCTTTGGTAGCGCTTAGATTGTGCACCTAGCCTTAAAAGAGTGTTGCATCGCAGCCCCGCTAGCTTCACGGACCCCACATTGCGGGACCCCTTCTTGATACATACCGAGGGACTTTGTCGCGGGACCCCTCATCCTGGCAACCCCCGCAGGCCCAAGGCTTGTGGGCCTATATCTCTTGGACATGGCCTACAATAAGTTTAGTACAGACTATTTGTTCTACGTCAAACTTTTATAGATTATTGGTTCGCCTCGGTGAAAGTTGTTAGAAAACCAAAAAATTTGAACCAACTTATTAAAATTTTATAAAAGAAAAAAATAATCTTAAAATGTCTATTATTTTTTTTTTCAAATTTTTTTCTGTACAAACAAACCAATCCACAAAAATAAAACACAAAATCAATGAATGCGAAAAAAATTGACTAGAGACAAAGAGTAAATAAAAAAAAAAAACTAATAGTAATTTTTTATATTTGATTTTCAAGTTATTACTAACTACTTAATTAAATTGGTTGATCACTTTTGAAGTTCATTGAAAAAGTCAAATGTTTTATTGAAAACTAAAAATACTATTAACAATGGCAAAAAATAAAGTTAAATAACAAAATAAATTAAGATATAACAAACTGAGGGTGTGTTTGATTGAGTGTTTTTTAAACGAATTTTGAGAAAAAAATTCTGAGATGTTGTTTAGTGTAAGTGTTTCATAAAAAATTTAGGAGTTAAATTTTTTCGGCATTTTCGAGGTGTTCCATTTCTCTCCCTTTTTTTTTATAGGGAAATGAATATTATTTGAGAAAAAAGTAACAACATTTGGGAAAAAATTTCCTAAACATAGTTCCCAAGAAATTTCTAAATTTTTTTGGAAAAAACCAACCGAACACACCCTAAAATTTACTTAGTTTTTTGTGTGAAGAAAGTAGGCTTGTCTTTAAGTGAGAGGGGTTATGTCACTAATAGCTATGCTATTGTCCTACTGATTTAAGGCCTCCGCTCGATCCTGAATGCGGACGGGATTCGATCATGGTTGAGAATACGATTGAAAAGACCAACGAACGAAATGGTTGTTAATAGTACTCCTTATCATTGTCTTAAAATCTAATGGCGGGTGCTCTGCAACAGCGGCAGTAGTGAACATTAATACTAAAGAATGGGGAGAGAAGTGAGAAAAGGACATACGAGTATGCGAAGGGAAGAGGCAAAATGTTCACAAGAATTAAAAAGTATTGCAAAGCACCGACAAAAGGGAGGGGAAAAGATATCCACACTTTGAAACGATATTAAAGTAATAGATGATACAATTATTGAACTGAAAACACAATTGAAGATTGTTCAAACTAAGATCAGAATAAAAGTCAGAATATAAGAGCTTGCCCCACCCATGAGTAAATATTTCATAGTAGCTTCATTAGATCCTAAATCTTTCTTGGTATATTCAGATAACAGTTAGGAGCATAAACTGAAATATTATGGAGCTACAAAGATAGTTATTAAATCGTTAGCACCATATGAAAACATTCCTCCTAGAGTAACTGTTAATACGAATAAGAGAAACTGTTATAGCTATTTTTGTACATTGAACGTACTCTACGGATAGAGGAATACATAGAGTAGAACATAAATTATTTTCATTTTATGTTTGTGTATAAAAACATAAAAGGACCTAATATTTTAAGGTTTCAAAATATTCAAGGCCCGGCCCTGACTGGTTCCTATCCTATCGCATGGGCTGCTCCTACATGGTTGGAATTCAACAGAGACATGCAAGTGCGCACGGTGAATAAATCAAACTTGGGTCCAAATGTCCAACTAAAAACGGGTCAGGGCCAAATGTTTCCTCTAAATGCCAAGGAGAGCAAGACTTTTTTTTCTCAAATATCAAGGACGGCTATATTTGGACGGTAAGAATTATTAGATAATTGTTTGATTATTTTTTTATTTAAAATTTATTGATAATTTTTTATTTTGTATTAATATTTTTATAGTTATAGGTTCGTCTTGATAATAAATTTTAAAAAAATATAAAATTGTATTATAAAATTTATAAAATTTAGAAAAGACAAAAAATAAATAAATAACGTCTTTTTGAGCTTATTTTCTGTATTTAGTGAACAAGGCTTGACAAGAGCACGTATCCGGGAAACTTCTTGTTGTGTGCTGCCCACAACAAGGTGTCATGCGTGATAAAGTAACGTCATTTTGAAGCTCTAAAAACTGCTCAAACAATTGAACTATTTTTAGGGATGCCAAGACAGCCTCCACCTTCTCGCTCTTTTGATATTTTTCCTCTCACAATCCTTTCTTACTTAATATTTCCTCACTTCTTTATGAGTCCAATTTTGTTCAGTTACGAGTGAACAAACTTTGTTCATCCTCAGCTGTATGAGATCACTTTGAGATTTCATGTCTAGGAACGAAATCGTCTATTTCGTTCAAATTAATTTTTTAAAATTTCACAAAAAAAATTAATTCAATCGAAAATCGAGAAATACTTTATGTAAAAATCTAATTTTTTACTTCAAAACGTGTAATTTCCTAAATTAAAAAATTAGATTTTTAGATCAAGTACTTACTGACATCTGTTGCAACTGAATTTTTTCGTAATAATCTAAAAAATAATTTTAATCATCGAAATAAAATTTCCAAGTGATCACACGTAACCAAAAGTGAAGGAAATTCGTTCACCTGAGTATAAACATCATGGGCCGGACTTCCCCATCCATCCGCGGGCTTCTTAACTATTCTAGAAAAGTTAATACTTACTGCGTAGCAAACTCATGGGCCAGTGCCCAATTTCATGGCCGACATGTGAAAGTCAATGTAAATTTCACTAACACCCGTTACCTTCTGTTAGAATCACAATCTGTATCCCTATATTTTTTAAATCACAATGACACCCCCTCTATCAAAAACTTCCGTCAAAGAAAGATTCAATACCATTGCCCAATCTTTAAAAAAAACAAAATGAAGTTTCTCGATTTTCAGTATCGCTTAGAAACATAGCAAAAACAAAACCCCATAGTTTACTCTCAAAGTCTAGAACGATACGTTAACTTGGTTTGGTTGATTTTGAACGAATTTATAGACTTTTGAAAAGTCGTCAAGCGTGTAAATCGAAAAATAAAAATAATCCTTGAGAAATTATTAAGCTATCTTTAGCCGTGATATAGTTTGAGCTAAATTATTACTAATACCATGAAGTGTTTTCGCTGAATTGCATTGTGTAGTTGAATTTGTAGTGAACCGTGTCATGTATTAAGTCAAGTTATATCGTAAGTCGGTTATGTATGTAAGTCGTGTCGTGTCTTTTGAAATAAAACGTAGTGTTGGAGAAGGAAGTAGAATTTTGATGTCGGGCACGACGCACGAGAAGCATAACGTTCGGGAGCATAATGATTGGGAATATGATATACTGGAGCCATTGTTTGGGAACTCTAGTGTCGGGTGTACGGTTCGGCTTACAGATTGGGACTATATCAATCGAGAACATCATGACACTAATTTAATATTTTGACTTATGGACAACGCTTGTGTCAACTCGATATTGGGATCTGAAATAAAATTTGACATGTATTGATTTGTCGAACACATGTGTCAGAAACTTAAAAATTGAATATAAAAGGTTGACTTAGATAAATTATCACATGCGTCTTACTCTAATTTAATTTTCGCACTTACTTATTTGCTGCTTGCGCTTATTATTATCTACACTTGTCAAGATCATGCAAAATTATTGGTCTATTGCATAAATTGAGTTTAAGAATATGATTTATTTATTGAGCGTTATCACTCGTGATGTAATTTTTCTGACCTTCATCTTTTATGCCAGGTGTCGAAGACAGCGTTGACGGACTCTCCTTCCCAGGCACTGAAGATAGCTTTTTCGAAGAAAATCATACTGCACCCTGATTTACTTAGTTTATTTTCTTCGCTCGAAATTATCAAAGTTTAATGTAACTTAAAATTCCAACTTTTAAATATAATTTCCGTTTATTTTCAATTATTATATTCAAATTCTATTTCATGGCATGACTGAAAAGTCATTTTAATTCAGTTAAATTATTTTAATTTAATTTCTCTAAAATTTGGAGCGCTATGAGCTAAATTTTGACGCAAAATACAAAATACTTTCCTCTTTTGAAATGCTAAATATTTAATAGATCAGTATTGTTACTGCACTAACACAACCATAGCCACTAGCTCCGTCAAGTCACAAAACTAGAATAAAAACTCTGATACAACCAGACATAGCCTTGGCCTATCACTCAAAGCAAACAAACACGTATCCTCGTCCAAAGAGCTGGAGATCTTGTTGTGCCTTTAAAATAGGTTTCATCACAGTTTGTTTCTTAGAGCTCGATGAACTGATCATTCCTACAAAAATATTAAGTAATGAAATATTTATAACCCTACGATCGAGTTACACTGTCTTCACAAAAATTAAGGGAAAATGTATTTCAAATTATTTTCGTAGCCATTTTGTGTCCCCTCTGTGGTTCATTAATGCATCTAATTATATCAAATCAAAAGCTGAAAACTTTGATTATTCTACCAAGACGAGTCACTGAATTATTGGGCTCCCCCTATTGAGATCACCATCACATATCCGTATTTGAAGGGCAGTTCAGAGCACAATGATAAAGTTGTCTTATTATGACTAAAAAGTTTGTTGGCAAGACAAAGATGCATATTGTTTATACAGTAGTTGGGATGTAGGTCAATCGATGACATGTCAGTATCGAGAGGTCTATATGGTCAAGAAGTTTGTCCATATACATTATACAACCACTGAAAAGAAGTATAGCGTGACAGTGTCTAAATGTCAAACTGTTTAGCAGAGCACGTGTCGATCATGACAAGAATGGGAGTAGTTTGCACGTAGCAGTTTTAGTTTGAATTTGGACAAAAATTGAAGGTAGTTGAGATGCAAGCGGGCATATATTTGGCATATGTCTAATTCAAATTTAAATGAGGGAAGGGTAGACCAGAGCATAGTTAGATTTTAGAAAAGAATCAATGCACCGATCACTCAAGTCGTTCTCTTTTGCGTATTAGGAGGTCACAGAGAATATCGCCTATGTTCTGGACTATTATCCTTTCAAGACTATCCTTTAAACCTATGGCCCCAATTATTCTAGCTTTTGCGATACTACTTTTCAACTGAAAATTTAGTCTTCATGGACCAGAAGACTTTATAAGACGATTGACAAAGCGACAAAATAATGGCCACTCTCACTTATCAAAAAAGAAAAAGAAAGGAAGGACCGGCCGCTTAACGTTGTGCATCTACTTCTATCAAGCTTTTGACACCCCACAACCTCGATTTTCAATTCCCAATGAAGATATTCAGAAACAGAAACTCTTGTATGCCAGTAATCACGTTTGCTGCTTTATCATACATGCTCCGTGTAATGCTCCTAGTTTCAGCCAAAGAGGCACAACATGAACCAACGGATATCAATTTCTTCACCTGTGGTGGCTCAACATCTTTGTTGCCTTACGACCAGAGGTGGAGTTACAATAACAGCAGCAGCAACAGGTATGGATCTAATTACTTAACGGAGGCCAATGCAACAACCATGTCAAGAGCCTCTATCCAGAGCTCCATCGATCAAAGGTACACTCGGTTATATGCTTGCATCTATAAACAGCAATACAGTCACTCCATAGCATTGACTCCTGGCATGAAGTTTATTCGACTTCACTTCTATCCAACCTCGTATTACGGCTTGGAGATATCCAAGGCTTTGTTCTCTGTCACTGTTGGCCGTTACACTGTTTTAAATACTTCTCTGTCCACTTCTTGGATGGGTAATTCGAATTTTGAGTACACGGTGAAAGAAATCTGTGTAAACGTCGAAGGTCCAGTACTAAACATCACGTTTGATCCGGCAAGAAACTCTCCTGGTGCTTATGCATTTGTGAACCAAATTGAGGTTGTTTCAATGCCCCAAGACCTATACATCCGAGGGGGTGTTCTGCTGCCCATAATTGGTCATAATCATTCGGAAAGTTACTTGATTGGATATTCTATAGCCCTTGAGACCATGTATAGGCTAAACGTTGGCGGGGACTCAATTTCTCCTGAAGGTGATACAGGCATGTTCCGCACTTGGGCAGAGGATACCCCTTTCATGATGTACGATGAAATCTCATGTGTTGTTCAATGGAAAGGCGAATTAACATACAGTTCATCTGTGCCTGAGTACACTGCGCCGTTGAAAGTATACACCACAGCCAGAATCACGTTCCGGAAGCTTACGTGGGTATTCCCTATTGATTCAGGGTTCTTTTACCTTGTTCGTCTCCATTTCTGTGAGATCAAAGGGGGAGCCACAGTTCCCAGTGCATGGGCTTTTCAGATTTATATGAACAATCAGACGGCAGATGTTCTCCATTGGACCAAGGGATCTAGAGTTCCTGTGTACCACGACTACGTTGTGAACTTCTCAAGAAATAGCCACAGCATGAGGAATTTGTCAGTTGAAATATTGGGTGATGTGGGTAAAGGTCCTGCATTCTTAAATGGTTTGGAAATCTTTAAATTATCAGATAATAGCCACAATCTTGCAGGAATTAGCCCATTTCAAAAAGGTATATTTCAAGACAAAAAGTCAATAGAGACTGGCACAAAGGTAATCAGGGGGTTTATGTTAGGATTATTCGCTATAGCATTTTTCTGTATCATTTGGACGTATTTCGACACAAGGTGCCAAGAATCCTCTCTCTGTCAATCGCATTGCCAAAGAAGAGCCTTGATGCAATTTCGTTCATTAGGTTGTCACTGCCGTTACTTCTCACTTGCTGAGATAAAGTCGGCTACAAACAACTTTTCTGATGATAATCTAATCGGTGAAGGTGGCTTTGGCAAGGTCTACAAGGGGAAAATGAACGTTGAAGGTGGGATCACCTCTGTGGCTATAAAACGTGGGAGCCCAACTTCACATCAAGGTTCACACGAGTTTCAAACAGAAATCACCATGTTAACAAAGCTCCGGAACCTGCACCTTGTTTCGCTAATCGGTTGCTGCATGGATGATAAAGAGATGATACTAGTATACGACTTCATGGATCAAGGTACCTTACGCAGTCATCTTTATAACACCCATAAGCCTCCACTTCCGTGGAAGAAAAGACTCAAGATATGCATAGACGCTGCACGGGGCTTACACTACCTTCACCTGGGCATAAAGCCCATGATCATTCACCGTGACGTGAAGACTACGAACATTCTCTTAGATAAAGGATGGGTGGCCAAGGTTTCGGATTTTGGATTGTCCAAGTTTGGTCCCACCATGTCTCACGCCCATGTTAGCACCGTGGTGAAAGGTACGTTTGGGTATTTGGATCCAGAGTACTATCGGTATCAAAAGCTGACAGAAAAATCTGACATCTACTCTTTTGGAGTGGTTTTGATGGAAGTTTTGTGTGGAAGGCCGGCAGTGTTGCCCATAAAGGTGTTGGCGGACGAGGAGGAGGACGAGATAGAGAAAGTGAACTTGGCGGAGTGGGCTCTACATTGTTACCAAATGGGAAAGCTTGATCAGATAGTCGATCCGTATCTGAAGGGAATGATTGATCCGGAGTGTTTTAAGACATTCACAGAGATAGCAAGGAAATGTCTGGGGGATAGGGGAAGTGAACGGCCAAGCATGGGCGACGTGGTGTGGAATTTAGAACTGGCATGGCAGCAACAGGAAGCTGCTCGTAAAGAAGAGGAAGAAAGGGCAAATTTCGGTAGAGTTGCTGGTGAGGTGGTTATGACCATTGATGCTCAACTCCCCCCTTGCATTGGTAATTCGGATTTAACTCCCGGAGTTGAGTTTTCTGAGCTTATGACTCCAATAGGTCGTTGAAATTAGGAAAAATTAGACGAGAAGTCTTGCATATGCTGTCATTAGTTCTACCACCAATGCCAGAGTGTATATAGGATAGTGTGTGTTGTTTTACTTTCAATAAAGAGACGTACCCCTCAGTGATTATTATGGTCCGTTCGTTAGCGGTTAAAATTATAGAATAGATAAAAGGATATAGTAAGAGGGGTATAGAGTAAGAAGGCAGATTTATTATAAATGGATGAATAGTTATAAAGGATTTGTTTGAATATTTTTTGAGCAAGGGGATATGATAAATATTAGTATGTGAATAGCTGAGTGGCTCTTCACCTCTTCTACAGGTAGGTGAACTACCTAATGATGTTAGAGATGCTCTTAGTATTCACCTCAATAGACACAGAAACAATGGTGAACTTTGACTCTGGAACAGCAATTCAGAGAAATGGTATTGATGTAACTACCATGTAAAAACATATGATTCTCGATCGGGAGAGAGAGAGAGAGAAACAGAAGTCCAATAAATCAATTACCACTAGAATTCCAATCCATTCGTTTTGATCAAAAACATTGAGCGATCAAACATACTTCTATAAAGTGTTCTACTAAATCGATTTTGAAAAGTACGACCAAAGATGGAGAAATTTCTCTTGAATTGATAAATTGCTTTGTTTGGTTATCATCTTAAGCAGTTTTACGGTGCCAATTTTATTTTAGCTTCAACTGAAAAGTTCAATCAAAAGACTTCCTTGCCGAAGCAAACGTTTTCCCTCGTGTACTAATCTTAAATACTGGTGACCTGAAGACATGTTGAGCCGACTACCAAGCTTCCCATGGCAAGTGTGGTAGTCATTACTGTTCGCACCACTGTTATTTGGAATGGATGTGCATTGTCATATTGTCTCTTAGGAGTTGATGTTTTTCCTTGAATGGGTCTAGTGGATCAATTTCCTTTAAACTTGAGTTACTCGATTTCAACTGGTTGGGTGATATCAAGGTAGGTGTAGGCTGTGCCACACGGCTCTACAATGGTAATTAAAATGGGAAGCAACACTGCTATTTCGGCAAATTTGAAAATAATGATTTACTTTGGACTGATTTTTGAATCATGGAAACATGGTGAAGCATAAAGTTAAGAATTGCTAACCGCATAAAGTTAAGAATTGACACCTAATTTTTGATAGAATTGACCAATGCCCAAGTCATCATCAAATCACCCAACTTTTTTTTTATTAGAACGGACCGATTGGAATCTTACTTGAACATCCTTCGTCATCAACGATTAGAATTGGAGAAGAGAGGTGGGGTGATTGGAATTGTTGCTGGCTGTTGATACCGTAATACACCTCGTATAACCGGTTCAACATGTCCTATTTGGCATATGTGTGATACTTAAACATTAATTTTATCGAATAATGCACGTTGGGTAGCTTTTGTCCAATTTCAGGGTTTCTATGTTAAAAGAGGTGTTGGACCGACGAAATGGTGAAATTCAAAAGTTTGGAGGAAGTCCCGACACCCGAGGAAGGATGGAAGCACGATTGG
>JABCMJ010028310.1:0-42429 GCA_014822125.1 Arbutus unedo | reverse complement strand
TTCTCTTTTAACGTACTTAAGGTTCAGGTTTCCTTTATTTATGTTTTATGAAAAATTAGGGCGTGACAATTATCACGATCTATTCCGATGTAGGGAGGATCAATGATCAGTCAATGAGTCTGACTTACTAAGGTTGCAACTTTTAAACAATTTCAAGATTTATAATAATTGTTCAAATACCTTTCAAGGTAAATCAGAGTATGCGAAAACATGTGTATAAAAAATAATAAAATTCCAAGGACGTGTAATTTACAACTGTTACATTTAGACTTGTTATAATATACATTCCAAATATGTACAACATCTAGAGATTACAAATTCTCAGCCAATACATAGCCTTACAACTACTTAACAAGCATACTATGTACATCTGGCTTAAACAACCTTACAAAAAATGTGAACAAAAAGTAAGGTAGCTCTAAACATTCTTGGTCAAGCAAACTAAACGTGGTCAAACGTAGTAAATTGTGGTCAAACAGCTCGCACGAGATCCCATGGGAACTCATGGACCTAAATCAAGTGTTGTGTGTGCCTGTGTAGTAAGAAAATGCAAATTGGGTGTGATCTCATATCTGGACAGTGTCCACAATAAACAGAAAAGCATTATGTAATTTTTAAAATTTAAACAGGTCGCTTGACTGGCCTAAGTTTGTTCAAACGAGCCTTCGTTTTTCAAAAACTTGCAACTTTTCTATTTCTGCAAAAATAGCTCGATCCAAAACCTAAATCATGCATATTAGATCAAAAACGGTAATAAATTAATACATGAATAAAATCTTACGAGTTGGTAGGTAAAGAACCCGATATCAATTGAAGAAAATAGTGGGGAATCCAAGGTGAATTTGATGGAAATTGGTAGAACATCAACCTAGGGTTTCCTCTTTGCACCAGAACACCAAGAACAATATGAATACTCCCTTTGAAACTCGAAATCTCCTCACTACTTTCTTTATACTATCTTATTACAAAACTTAGGTGCAAGTATTTTGATATTACAATGGTTTATATAGATTTTGATTGTCATGAAACCCCAATCGATTTCTCATATTGATTGACCATGAAATCTAATATATGCCATAAAAATTCCAAATAAATTCGATTATTAGCCTTAAACCAAAGAAATCCGATGCTATACTTAATTCGGCCAAGAAATCCCCAAGTAGATGGTCATGAACACCAAAAATCCCAAAAGATTCCATTTGTGAAGTTTCTGTATCCCGACAGCTCGTTCAAGAGGTCTGAGGTCACTCGAGTGGCCTCCCTATTTTCTAAAATTATGAATTTAACAATTTAAATCACAGGATTAATTAAGTAATAAATAATTATTTTAGTTTCCTATTAAAATTATAGATTATTACAAAGCTTGAATCATAAAGCAACTTGAACCTTGATCTCTAGTGATGATGTTATTTGTCACCTACCGTATCGGCTGGTATATCTCATGTCGAATTTGTAATAGTATCGGATCATGACGTACCGTCCCGATCAATATTGGTTAGTATCATACCCGTTGGTATTATTTTTCTAAAAAAAAAAAAACTAATTGCTTTTGCTGAAATCTTTTTCTGGATTGCTTGCCACGCAAAGTTCTTGACTTGTATTGGGCAGAGGTTTCTCCGAACAGCACTATGAGTTGGGTCCTCTTTAAAATTGTCTTCCCTATCCCAATTAGGTTGATTTTAGTACAGGTATAGCCTGTCAATGACAGGCTGTCATCATTAGGAACATGAAGTGTCACATTCTTCAGCATTAGCTATTAAATTTGATAAGAGTTCCTCCTCCCACAAAAATAATCTCCTGCAAAAGGAATTTATTAATTTTTAAAAGTTTACAAAATTAAACGGTGCTCTAACACGACAGCATCATAAGAGAAAAGTTTATAAGCAAAGAAAAAAGAATCAACAAATGCAATATGGGACTCGCTAACACTATTTTTCATGCAAAGCATAAAATGTATATGTGAGGACAGTTGAGGACTAAATGAGAGGACTCGTGTGCGTAATGAATGCGTGACAAATCTAGCTCTAATGTCATGTTAAAAACCCATGGACCTAACTTAATTTTGAAAATCGACTTCGTGTGATGGAAAGTATTAAAAGAGTCTCAAATTGCTTATGGTTGTCGTCATTCCTCTGCTTATTCTTTACCTTACAAATCGTTATCAAAATTAAATTAGGACCATAAGTTTCGAATAAACATGAATCCAATCCGTGGACGCTCGCTCTAGTCTAGGATAGCAAAGTGATACTTCTATGCGTTATGCTATTAAAAAAATTCCGAGCTAAAAAAAAAACCCATTATTTGACCGAATTATCCAAGTAAGGGTGTGTTTGGGGGTTTAATTTTTAATTTTTAACTTTTCGCTTTTTGGATTATGGCCATAATAAGTTTTGAATTTGGAAGAAGAGTGAGGAAAAAATGTGCAGAATGTATTTTGCAAAAATAGTAGAATGAAAAATCAAAATTAAAATGCAAAAAAGTGCTTTAGACCTCTTTTTGAGTTCTTGTTCCTAAAGTCCAAAATAGAGAATGAATTTCACAAAACTCGTTCTGGGAATGTGACTTCCAAACAGTCAAAATCTAAAAATGAGAATGGAAAAATGCAAAAAAGAGGCTCCCAAACACCCCTAAATCGTGCTATCAGATGGTGTTAAAAAAAAATAAATCAAAGACCTGATGCAATTTACCAAATTGCTTTTTCAATTTTTAATTCCCTGATTTCAAATTAAAGGTCGAAAGCAAGCATGAAGTACTTTATTTATCAATTGTTCTATTTCTTTTTGACTATATGTATCTCTATTTAAGGCAGAAAATATCATAACTTTTTGCTAAAATAAACAATTCTAAAAATTGAAATATTCTCTCTGTGTTCCTTTTTAGAGTGTAATTTCTCTACAATCAATTCTCCATATTTCCCTTAATTTAAGAGGATGAATTTTGGAATTTCAAATATGGAGGATGCATGGGATAATGATCTCTACATTTAGGATGAAAAATACGTACAAAATCGTGAATAAATTTTAATTTACATATTGCGTTTTGATAAATTTAGTATCATCAAAAAGATATTTGTAATATAGTTAAAATAAAATCATATTAAATTTTTGAAAGCTAGCTGATAGTTAATTTAAATGTTGAAAGAATGTTAGGTTGAGATTTGGAGCAAGGTTTTTTTTATCCAAAAAAAAAATATAGGATTAGGGTTATAAACTTGAATAGAGAACATTTCGAAATTAGCTTCTTTTTTTTTTTTTTATAAATTATATTATTTGAATACTCTTAAATGGAGAAATTAAGGTGAATATGCTTTTTGGAGTCAATTATGTTTTAAAATTTAGATTGTGAAATGTAGAATGTAAATTTTTAGATAATAATGAGGATCTGCAAAAGTAGTTGAATGGCATGTGCAAAATAGTTTTTTCAAAATGCTTGTGTAAGTGAAAATAGAATCAAAATTTTAAAAATTCATCCGAATGTAATTTTAAAATTATTCATTTTCTAATTTATTTCACATAATACATAATTATGGAGTTGCGAAGATTTACCAATTTGATCTGATTCGTTTATATGATTCAAGTTGCTTTTGTAACCTGCGCAAGAACAACCAATTTAGTGTAACTCATCCATTACTAGTTCAAAGACACTCTAATGTTTAAATTAAAATATGTGGAATAAAAGCACAATATATAGTAATTGTAATTGTAAATAATAGTGTAATTAATTTTACTTTCTGAACCTTTATTTATAAGCACAATATAAGTTAAGACACTAAAAGTAATGGTACCTTAAAGGCACTCTTACAGCCAAGCAGGAGGACAAAAATGAGATTTTGACTCACAATACATCAAAGCCACATACTGTTGTGGATATGAATCATTACACAAGTGGCCACCCAAAACAATAGCTAACGTCAGAAAGTGAATGATCATACGTCACCCCAGTGACGTTAGCACGTCCTGTCAAAACATGACACGTGTCATTGCAGAGCATCTTCATTGTATCCGCCTGGAAGCCGTCCACGAAAGTGCAGGAGCTCAAAGAAAAGCACTACTATAATAAGCGCACACCTACTTGTTCTCTCTCTCCCTCTCTCTCTCTCCTCAACTTCCCAGCAATGGATCATGAGCACTATCACCCACAAGACCCTAACACTAACACTCACTTCACCGAAAATTTCGATATTTTGCCGGCGGAATTTGAATTCCCCTATTTTCTCTTGATCGACGATGTTTCGGAAGAAGGGTTTTCACCAGAAACTATAACTTCATCTGATAATATCATCAACAGATCTATTGAACTCGTCGATACTTCTTCAGCAAATAATAGCATGTACATGATCATATCATTTTCACACGAATATTTAGTCGCATTTCATACATTATGCTAGTCGTTATATGAGGAATATTAACTTTTTCTTCGTATTTTGATCCGACGTAGGAAATGCAAAAACGGGGTGAAAAGAAGTAAGACACATCAAGCGGGGTCTAGGGTTGCTTTTAGAACACAATCGGAATTAGAGATAATGGACGACGGATTCAAGTGGAGAAAGTACGGGAAGAAGATGGTCAAGAACCGCTCAAATCCAAGGTAATTGGACAATTAATTATCCTTAATCATCCTTTCAAATAGTTGTTTTAATATTAGTTTTGCTTAATATTCATAACCATGCTATTTTTTAATTGAAAATTAAAACTAATTGGTTTTGTTTATGGAATTTGGGAATGCTTGATTGATGATTAATGCTGCTTTAATCAATTAATTGTGCTATCTAGGACCCCACTTAAAAAATATGGTAAATTTTTAGCTGGGTACCATAATTACCACATAATATCTACTGATAAATAAGATGATAGATATTGTCAAGATGAATATGGTAATTTGATTCTCTCTCTCTCTCTCTCTCTCTCTCTCTCTCTTCCCAGTGATGACTGGAGCTGGCACTACTGATCTCATCTCAATTCTGCTTTATTTATTAGTGATATACTTTTTGTTTGAAGAGAAGGATATTTGTGAGTATTGGAGTACGACTGGATTATATTCAATTAACCCACTATAGGTTTCCTTCTTTTGATTACATAGACATGTAGATAATTAGCCCACCTGAGTAGGGTTTTATATAATTGATGACTTAAATAAACACTTACTAATTGAGGGCTTTATTTTGTTTTAACTTCCAACTAAGATATTTTTGTTTATTTCGATCGGAAGAATGTGCATAACTGTATATGTCTTACATTATTTGATAATATATGTACTTGGGCAAGCTAGGGTTTGTACCTATACTATGTTCTTGTCACCTCTATTGCCACTATTACGTACCAACCTAGCTATATGCCTCTATATATATAGTTTATACACACACCTGTGTGTGTGTTTGGGTGTGTGTCTGTGACATGTAATCATATATTACTACCACATAAGTATAATTTGCAGATCTATGATATATACACATATATATTACACACACGTTTGTGTGTATAACATGTACCCATATAGTACTACTACATAAATACACTTTGCAGATCTATGTGCGTGAGTGCACATGTATTTAAATCCTCACAAGAAACAATTCTATATTACGCACGTGTGGCACCCTGGCCAGACTGTGGTGTCAGTTGTGAGGCAAAGCATTCGAGAAAAAGTTTGAATGAGCTTTCAAATTGGTAATCAAAAGTTATACATCGCTTGGTGGATACAAAGTTGAGTATTATATATATTAGATCATATCTCTTTCTTATATAAGGTCTTTTAAAATCGTGAAGTCATTAAAGCTCAGCAGAACTTTATATTTAAATGTGCTTATCCTATAACAATGCAAAGGTGGATGAACTTCTAGAAAGTCAATAGAATTTGAATGGTCAAAGAGGATAATACTATGCAAGTCAAGAGCGGGTCATTAGAGTACTCCCATAAAAATATGTAAGAGGCTACATGAAATATCATAGACATAAATAGGAAAGAAGTTAGTATAGATAATATTTTGTTTTAGGTGGATTGGAAAAGATTTTGAAAACTATATTCTTAAACAAATTAATGAAAGATAATAAATGATTATGTGAATTTTATGTTGGTTGAATTGTTAGACAAATAAAGGAAAGATAATAAATATTGTTAACGTGAACTTTATATTGGTTAATGTGTTTTGAGAATTAAATTGTTAAACCAACTAACAAAAGAAATTAAATGTGTGACGTGTGCTTTATATTGGACAATTTGAAAGTTTCTTTTACACTTTTTACGAAAATTTAAAAAACAAAACGTGAACTACACGTCCTTGGTATATGAAGTATCAAGCGATAGATATATACATACATAAATATGTAGTATCAACTTGTAAATAGATGTAGTACTTGTGCCTTTCCAAAACTTAAAACTTGGTCCCAGTGAAGAGCGCTAGCAATCGTTGACATGCAACTTGGGAGACAAAATGCAAGGCTCTCAACGCTTGCTCGTACACACACACACACACACACACACACACATATATATATATATATATATATATATAAACAGTCAGTGTCTGCGCAATGCATGGACATATAAGCTTAGAAGAAAGTACGTATTTAGTGCTTATAAGGGTGAAGTCACGATTCGAAAAACTTAAAAATTCAAGGAGAGGTATACGTGCGAATTTTTTATTTGAAATATCTAAAAACAACTTGTCAATTTTTAATATAAAGAATGATTTTCTCCTCGTAGTTTATGATATCGCTCACAATTCTCTGCTCGACATTGTTCTAACCATTCCGGTGACTAATTGTCATTGCCATTGTATATAATTGGAAGAAATTTAAATTACAATATTTCATAGAAAATCAGAAAATTTGTCTAAAATTTATAAAATCAAGACAAATACTCATAGTATATAAACGTTAGTCCATTTCTAATAAGGGATTTCTCATTTTGCTAAAATGTGGATTTCTCCTTTTCTAATCAAATTTTAATGATTCGAATCGTTCAATGTATTTAAAATATGTTTAAAGGATACCCGCGAGAAGTCGGTTAAAAAACATATCAAAAAGGACTTGATCCAAACAGTTTTTCATAAATACTGATAAGAACAGCTGTATGAAAAATTACTTAGATCAAGCACTTTGCAATAATATTTTGAGTCAATTTCTTGCGAGTACTCTTAAAAAAATATTTTAAACAAATTGAATGATTTAGATCATCAAAACTAGATCAAGAAAAGGGAGGTACGTATTTTGACAAAATGAGGATCCCTTATTAGAAGTTTTCTAATATAACCATTATATAATTCAACATTAATGGTATAATTTATGTACAAATAATATAACCATTATATATATATATATAAACTCATGTAATTAGTTAGTTGTTAGCCTCCTTAATCAAGAATCCAGTGATGATAAGAAGCAAATTCAGGACTGCATGGTACAGACGTACACATACCTATGTTGCAGGAAATTGAAGGAGTATCTTCAACTTTTGTGGTAACATTTGCTGCCAGTTGACTAGAGAGAACTGTCATCAATTGCTGACATTGATCAGTATTAAGATTTTGATGGAAAATATTCATATTGTCTTGTGATTGTCCTTTGATTCCCAAATCAGTAACTTGGCCAGCAATCACTGTAGGAGCTTGTGTGGAATTCGCCTTCATTTTTGGGGTATAACTAGGAGGATAACCATGAAGTTTGTAACATTTCTCTATGGTATGGCCAGGAAAGTTACAGTGAGTGCAAAATGGTCTGTCCTTCTTTTGACCCCTATATGCACTTGAGGTTTGTTGTCCAGTATTATGCTTGTGAAAATGTCCAGGACGAGTGGTATATTCATTTTTGACAGTAAAAGCCATGGTACTGGATGAATTCAAAGTGGTTCCTATCTTTCTCTGGTTTTCTTCTTGGGATATCAAAGCAAATACTTTGTTGATAGGAGGAAGTGGATCTAACACTAGTAATTGTCCTCTAATTTGAGAAAACGAATCATTTAATCCCATGAGAAAATACATAATATATTCCATTTGATAATGAGAAGCTAACTAAGGTCAACAACTAAAACAAGCTAACTAACTGATTAAGAACTAACCTGAGGTTAAGCTAACAGCTAACTAACAGCTAACTGATTAAGGAGGCTAACAACTAACTAACTAATTACATGAGTTAATAATATATGTATGTATGTATGTGCGTGTGGCTTAGGAAGACATGTCATGAATCAGTTGGTCCTATATATGATGTATGCTGGTATCAGCCAACCTTCTGCTTCATGTGTCTATTTGCGGCCGCCATTACAGTTAGTGCGCATAAATAAGAATGATGTGTCTATTGAAATATAAACATATAGGAGATGGTTTGAGCACTGGATAATGTCAATAAGATAAATCAATGATTCGTAAAAAAATTATTTATATTTGTGAATGCGTATTAATTTTCTAATGTTTTTGACATAATGTGTATATTTTATTTTTTGATAGTCGAGATATCTAATCAGCTTTGGCATTATTTCAATTTATTGCCGATTAGTCATCGGGAAACCAATTTCACTGTCCACTTATGAATAACTCATTTAAAGTCAGGATTTGCCCTGTATCAATTGACCCCACAATAATTAATAAAACTTGAAAATTTTTGAACATGAGATTTAAGAAAGAACATATATATCGACGAGCAAGTGGATGTTAGTAACTGGTAAGCTTTGTTATGTTCGTGTGGCCATTGTTTACATAGCTTATTTGTCTCTTTAGCTAGGAGATATCTACACGTACATGAGGTGGACGTATTAAGGGGCTGTGGGGCCCAGCTTTTGGGCAAAAACAAAATTCATAAGATGTTATTCATAATAGACAATATATATATATATATATATATATATATATATATATATGGACCAATTGTACTCTTATAATACATTGAGTTTGGTAGAGTTCTATGGACAATACACATGGTGGTTTTTTGTTTTATAGTCAACGTATCTAGTTAGTTTTGAAATTACCTCTAATTTACTGTTGACAAGATATAATATAATAATTTATGCTTCGTTACAATATCACGTGTCATTGATACATAATATTAACGAATTCTCAAGATTTAGTTATTCAATTTGTTAACGTTCTATAAAAATTAGACGAATCGAAGTTAATTTTGAAAAATCACCTTAAGAAAAATTTGTTTTACTAATTGGCCCCCGTCGGCTGTAAATTGTGGAGTACACAAAATACCTAAAAAAGTATCAATTGATTTTACTTTACAAATTAAGTCTATTTTACTTTTGTCGAATTTTTCATTTTTTAAGAATTTATGAAATGTAACGTTGTGGGGTAACTTAAGTTGTTGCAAGCAAACAACTATGGAAGAGTTCCTAAACTCTTCGTAACTCTCTCATTGCATTGCTTTAATAACTATCATACTTTATTTCATTTTTGTATAATATTCAATTGAAGAAGGTAAGACCTATAGTAAGCATAATTAAGATTTTCTCGAACAAATAGGCGAGAAGCCATTTAGAGAACACAGTATTTTTGTGTACGGCATGTCGTCGATAAGAACAATATGTTTGAGGATCTGAAAAAGGTCATACAAGAATTATGTTCAAATTTTAACAGTAAGAGGATAAATTCTATACCCAAATAGTTCAGGACAAGACTTAGGCTAACAAGGTGGAGAAATCTTAACAAGAAGTTAACAATTGAACTAAACTCTAATTATGTAGATAAAGTCATATTTTGAATAGTCCAAATAAGACTTATCTAGTACCAGGGGCCAATTACCATAAAGTATCATCTGTCTCTAATTCCTCAAAATATTTGGATTAAGTGATAGAGAACCTCCATAAAAGAAAATACATTCCCAGTGATACAGGTATAATGTAATTTTCTATTATATGCACTTATATTGAGAGTTTAGCAACACTGAGTACTAATTAAATTCTCAGAGTGTATTCCCGCCTACTAGAGGCGGAGTGTTTTTTGAGATCTCTTGTCTTGCAGATTAGATTTTCGGTGAGAGAACATGTCCATGTGTTTGGGCAAGTTTGAGGGAAATGTTTAGAGTAACCAAAAAATTTATCCATATACAATGGATGCCGTCTATGGGAAGATTTCACCTCATGGCTAGCAACATGCAATGCACATATTCTGAGCAAGTAGGGGGGAGTGGGGTAATAACGGATCCAGAATCCCACACCTTGCCTCCATAAAGAACATACCTAACTCGTAGGAGGCCCAAAGGGATAAGGAAATGTCTCGTTCTTACGAAGATGATGGCTCCAGTACAAGAGGTTCAGGCGGAACATCGACCTGTACGAGAGGATACGGAGGAGGGATCGCATAATCAACCAGATGAAGCATAACTCAAGATGAAAAAATCCTAGAATTAAGGAAAGGTTTGGAAAGGGAATGCTCGACTGGCAATCCCTAGAGCAAGATTAGGGAGGTTAGTCATAACGATTGTCATAGTCGAACAAGAAATAGTCGTCCAAATCGCTCACATGTTCAAGAGCAATCAAGAAGGGGAGAACTCCCATTGGGGAGGTCTCTTGTAAGGAAAAGGGTGGGCTCTAGATTTAGTTATGGGCGTCAGAACCAATTTCTAGTGACATAAGATTCAACAAAGAAGGCACTGTAACAAATTGCCTTCTCCCCACTTTCTAAGTCCATAGAGCCAAAGACCTTTTCAAAGAAGTTCGTCCACCCCTAGTTTTATCTTCACAATGAAAAAACAAACCCGGTGGGGACATATTAAAATAGTTTTTTTTTAGGAAATAATCATGCATGTGGGGCACAAGAACCCCTTCTGCAGGATGTTTGCCTTTACTTGGAACAAAATTTTCGTCAACTAGTGTCATAAGCTTCCACCATGTTTCATTACCAGTTGGGGCCAATTGGTAGAGGAATTTGTGGAAAAGTCCTTAAGAAATTGAGCCCAACCAAAAAAGTTTGACTATTTAATGGCTATGAAGAAGAAGACTAACAAGACCGCCAGGGACTATGAAAGCATGTATTGGGTTGTCTAGAACAAAATAGAGGATTACAGCAAAAAGCAAGATGTAGGCACATTTAAATTGGGCCAACTTGTTCGCGAAAAGTTGCGTGAGTCCCAATGATGAATCTGGTCGACACCCTTCTAGAGCTGATGAAAAAGGTAGACCAACATGAAGAGGTGGATGAAGAGATCTTCCAAGAGACAGATAGGGGCACTCCCAAGGCCCATAGGACTAATGTAGGCAAGGGAGCCAGACAAGAGTAAAAAATCCAAAAAAGAGAGATGAAAATTTATTCACCAAGAAGGTATCCCTTGAGGCCATCCCCAAAGCTTACAAAGGTCTGCGTATGGCGTTCACCGAGCCAATCTACGAAATGATTTGGCTCATTAAGGAGGAATATTTTGGTGATGGCCACCAAGACAAAGATGTCGAGAAGAAGAAGAACACATGTAAATGTTGTAGATATCATCAAGAGTTTGGTCATCTCACCAATAATAGTAAGGTGTTTAAAAAAATTCTTAAAGAGCTCGTTGAGATTGGACATCTCAAGAAATACATTGGCGAGCCCAGGAAGAATGATGTTGGACGAAAAAGGCCGATAGGTCTCACTCGTCCAACGATGACAAGGATACATAGGGAAACATCCATGTCATCTACGAAATGGTCCAATCAAGCAACGAAAATGAGGCAATGGCATCAGATTTTGAAGAGTCTAGATATGACTTATCTAGGTAGGGGCCAGCTACAAGAAAGTATAATCTGTCTATAATGAGGAATTAGATGGCGAAAAATACTCAGATTGAGTGAGAGATAACCTCTGTAAGAGAAAATACACCCATAGAGATATAAGTAAGGTGTAATTTGCTATTACAGACACTTATATGGAGAGTTTAACAAGATTGTGTACTTGCATAATTATCGAATGTCTTCTCGCCGACCAAGGTCGGAATGTTTTTTGACGATCTCTTGTATTGCAAATTAAGATTCCGGTGAGAGAACATGTCCACGGTGTTGTGTGTCTCAATGCTAACATGCATCTATAGCCATAACCCCAGGAAGTTTGTCTGGTAATCAAGGCTTGAGACTTATGGGTTTGCTCCCCGCTAAAGTCTCAGGTTCGAAACCTTTCACGTACTAGGCCATACAGAGCATTACTCTAACTTTAATTGGAATTTTCATAAGTAAGCGATGGAATTGGTCCTCCAAAAATGAGTTACGGTGCACATAAACTAGTTCAGACATTTTGAGTTATAAAAAAACATAGGACAGAGGATCCAGAATATCATAGATTCGGAAATTGATTCGATAATATACGAGTGATGTTCAAATGCTAGTTAACGTACCCATTTGTTCCCATAACTTGATAGAGGGTGAAGTTCTCTTAGGTAAGCGCGATATATATATATATATATATATATATATATATATACTAATATACGATAATTTATATTTTAATTTATTCATGGTAGTTAAACTTTATGCCTATTTGGCTCAACCTATTTCGCTCAAGTAATTATATGTTTGTTTTTCATTTATTAGTTTTGTGTCTAATATTTGTGGATAATAGTTTTTCTTGACAGAAATAATTTAAAAAGTGTAAATTATATTTAAAAGACAAAAAAAAGTTAAAAAATATAAAAGTATATCCAAAAGTTAAATTGTTTTTACGAAAGATGAAAATAATTTAAAATGAAAAAATTTTCTAAATTATTTTTATTTTTCAGAACTTCTTAAAATTTGGTTAATATTTTTTTACATTTTTGAAGCTTTTTGTCAAGACAAACCAATAATCCACAAAAATTAACACAAAATTACAAATTACAAATTTTTTTTTAAAAAAGAGAAAAAATAAACCAAAAGCAAAGCTAAGCCAAATAGATTTGGTGACCATGGTTTGAATACCACATGAGTTATTTTGAATGTATTGGCATGAAACATAAAAAGTGTGGGTTCATTTTATAAATGCCTTAAAAAGAACTCATGGTTTGGCCTAATTTTGTTACTGGATTATTTTTATTCAAATTTTTTTAGGTTTATTTTCTTGTGTCAACTCTTGAGGGGAAGAATCAAAATAAAATAAACTTAGAAAAAATTAAGAAAAAACAAAAATAGTTCAAATAATCTATCTGTTTTGAATTATTCTTATCTTTTGGGAATTTTTGAAGCTCTTAATTATATCTTTTACTTTCTAAACTCTTTTCCGTTAAAAAAATAATAATCTACAAAGATTTGATGAAATACTAGTAAAAATATGTGATATATATAATGAAGAGTATCATAATTTACAATTTGCAGAGGATAATGGCCTCTCTCGGTAGACAGCATGGTACGGTAAAGTTCAAAAGAATCACGTGTACTAGCTTGTATGGAAGTGCGAGAAAGTGGCTTAGGTGTGAGACCACCGAAAGAAAAAAAGAAAAAAACAAAGAAAAAGAAATCATATTAAAAGAAAAGAGAAAAAGATTTGTTGCTTAATGAAGTGCCCTAGGATTCGTGTGATGTTAAAGGGTGGAGAGAGAGAGAGAGAGAGAGAGTAATCATCATAAAAGGAGCAAGTGTAAAGTATAATTCCAATGTTCGACATTTAATATGTATTTAGGTTGCAATGTGATATCGGTACATAAGCGTCCATGAATGTAGTCTACTTGCATTGCTTGTGAGCATGCAACTTTTGATATATATATATATATATATATATACACATATATATACATATATGGATATATATATATATATATATATATATATATATATATATATATATTTGCGTAAGCTTCTACAAGAAATTTTTTATTTTGCTAAAATGAGAAAGTTTAATTTTTTGATCAAATATTGATAATCTAAACCGTTCAATATGTTTAAAACATATTTTTAAGGGTACTCGTAAAAAATCGGCTCAAACAAATACACGGAAGAGTTTGATCTAAGTAATTTTTATAAATACTAACAGGAACAGTTTTACTATGTATATATATATATATGTGTGTGTATATATATATATATATATATATATATATATATTAGGCCATGATTATTTCAATGATATCTTTTTGTCATCTTATAAGTTGTATTCATAGATTAAGATCTTGCAAGATGGATAGATGTGCGGTAATTGGAATTTGTAAATCAACCGGCCGAATACCTCAGCTGTCAAAAAAAGAAAATTAAACTTTGTAACGTATAATTAGAGACGAAAATCTTCGCATAACAATATAAGCAACACAGATAGAAAATAAGATGAGAGATGATAGCTTAAGATGGTTTGGGTACTAAGAGAAGAAAATTTGAATTGACTTAATTAGAGGTTTCCCAAGAACATAGGCGCGCGAGAAGTCAGTTCGAGCAAATGGTGTTAGTGTGGATGAGCATGTAGCCGGATAGAGTCTTATGTGGACCAACTTCAGAAGGACGATTAGAGAGAATCATGTTCGAACTTTGACATTGAAGAATAATGCTTGATTCTGGATTAGAGATCAAACCTGGTCAGATAATGGTGAAAAATCCTAGTCAAAGTCAACAGCTAATGAGAAATTAATAGTTGAAAAGGAGTCTAACATTTGGGATAAGAAATAATCCTAAGAAATTTCGAGAATAATCTTATCCTATTAGAATTCAGTTTTATCCTGGTAAGAATTGTAATTCAAGACCGATACAATTACTAATGAGGAATTACTTATTGGAATGAACTCCAAGACAGTGAGTGAGTACCTCTATACAAAGAAACACACTTCTAAAGGTAGATTTATGTTGTAATTCATTATTACACGCATTGATACAGTAAGATCAAGGACTAAGTGTTGCTTAATTATCAATGTCTTCCTGTCGACTAGAGTTGGATGGTCCTCCGACGAAGTTCTTTAATTTTTTGCAAGAAAGATAAAGATATTCAAAGGAGAGCATTACTAATTATAAAATTGTCCCCCCACACAGATACATATATCGAAGATTGGTTAATGCAATCGTCAGAAGAAGTAATATGAATATTGTAGATTTTAGTAATAGTTGCAGGAGATAGACTAAAATAAACTTTAGGCAATCGTTCAAACGGATTTAAATTTCTTTACTATCACAGAATACATTTCTATTGATAAACTTTATTAGAAAAAATTGATATATGTGGCCGACCCCAATCGATTAGGACTTTACACTCGGTTTGATTTGGTATAACTCTTGTTGATTATAGATTGTTGGAGTAGAACTTTGATACTTATACTATGCTTCTTTAATTGTAAACAGAAATTACTACAAGTGTTCAAGTGAGGGGTGCAACGTGAAGAAGAGGGTGGAAAGAGACAATGAGGATCCAAGCTATGTGATAACATCATACGATGGAGTGCACAACCATGAAAGCCCATGTGTAGTTTATCACAACCAAACACCCCTCATGTTACCTGATGGCTGGACGCTACAACCTTCTTCTTCTTCTCAATCCCCTCCTAATTCATGAATTGAATTCCCCCCATGCTTTCAATTCTTATTAGGAAAGGTTGCATTGGCATTGAATTGGTAGACCATGTATGATCATGAGCTTGGAAATGGAGCTTTTTGTCAGCATACTAGCTAATTGTCTCGTGATGCCTGAATTCGAATTTTATGATGGAGGTTAAAAATTATATATTCTGTAAAATATATAATGTTCTGATTCAAAACTTACTATCCAAGAAAGGTTTTACCCATTTTTATTGAGTCCTACAGATTTAAAAAAATTATCTCTCTTGCTAAATGATAAACTTTTGACGAAGCTCAATATTTTGCAGTGATACAAGTAGATGGTGAAAAAAGTGCTATACATAGCCTTAACTTTTGCAGACGGGTGTCATGTGCGCAAGTAGGTAATAACACCAATAAATGATTAACCGGCTGGTCACATGCCTTGTTATGAAGTTGGAACGTCACAAATGTGGTATCAAAGCATTCAATATTTATTTTTAAAGTAAAAATTTCAGAGTTAGGCATATGCATTTGTTAAACTAATTAGTTGGTAGTTGATCAATTTATAAGACTAAACTAATAACAAGCGTAATTTTTTTTTTGGTATTGTTGGAATGAAAAATAATAGCTTTATTTAAGGAAACAATGAGTGCGATGGCATGTGGGGTTACGATAGATGCTGAGAATAAAGTGTGTGAAGAAATTAAAAAGTAACTATGATAGGGAAGAAAATCCAGAATCGCAAATATTACCTCAGATACAAGCAACCACTTCAAGGTTTGCATAAGTAATTGGAGCCTCTAGTTTTTTCTACCCATAACCTATTACCTATCATTGATATCAGCTCGAATTCAAAGGAAAGTGACCCTGTGAAAAATTTAAGAATACATGAATTAGGGGTATAAATAGTTCGATTCATTTAGTTTTCGGCCATTTGTTCCACCGAACCGATTAGTTTGGTTTGACCCGTTGTAGAATCGAGACCCCGGATCTTCCCCCCAGAACTGAACCGGTTTAGTTTCTTTTGATTTTTCGAATTTCTTTCATGTTTCTTCGGTTTTGGGATGAATTCAAAGTTTCGGCCCTTAATTGGGCCCTATTTTTATTCTTTTATGGGCTTCATTCATCATAAAAAATAAAATGGGCCTCACTTGGGCCAAAATAATCCATTTGAAAAAAAACAAACAATGATAACCATTCAGTGACAAAGCTTACAGAAACCATCAAATTCTATTGACAGATTGAATTGTCAACCATCAAATTCTATCACAAGTTCATAACGATGACCAAAAAAAATTAAGGTTAATTACACTTTGTCCCCTGCAATTATTACCTCTTTTCACCTTATCCCCTTAAACATTTCTGGACTACAAGTTACCCCCTTCAACTGCGGAAATGTGACATAATATCGCTTCTGTTAGTTTTCTATCCAACATTTAATGGTAAAAAATATGTGATTATCACATGAGTAAGTCAAACGATCGAATACTCTTATAAATATACCGGTGAGACTGAAATATCCCGAAGTGATGCATAAACACATTAGAGGTAAGGTCTGAGGCGATAATTTCTTCAGAAAATAATTAGGAACAACCATCCATTACATTAAGTAAAATTACCACATTCAATCACTAGACATTTCATGGCAAATACATAATGTACTTAAGCCACACACAAACACCACTAGTATCACAACCAATAAAATTTGAGGTTCTTTAACATAATCACGTGACAATCGATTGTATGAGGCATTTCATTCTCACTTAGGGGTGTTCTAGTCTCACTGTTATATTTTTAAGGGTATTCGTGTAAATACCCTTAGCAATGTACCACGTGACATCAAGATTCATAATTTTTTTCAAATAATTTTGTGTAATTTAATCTTAATTATCCGTATAGATGTTTACATATTTTGAGCATTATACCTATGTTATACATACACACACACACACACACACACACACACATATATATATATATATATATATATATACGTACATGTGTGCATATAATACATCATTTATTGTTCCCTTTATAGCTAACCCTAAAATCTGTCCTCCCCTTTCCATGATATTCCTCTCCCAAACCACTAGTATGTTCCCTCTAACTACTCTCCACTATGCAGTCTTCTCCCTTCCCGTGCCAACCTTGTTGCCTCCACCTTCTCCCGTACCATCTTTTCCTTTTTCACTCCATCCCACCTCCCCTATAAATGCAGACAACCCTTCAACCCTCAATCCACTCCCTTAATGCATTCTAATCTTAAGATATCAGTTGAGGCCAGAGGAGGAAGCAAGGAAGAAGAAAGAGTAGGAAGCAAGAAGCGGAGGAAGAACCAATTGAAGGAATTCTCAATTGAAGTTGATTTCACCGCCGGTGAAAGTCTGTAAATTATATTGGAATTTGGAACAGTGGTTAAATTTCAACGTGGGTTGCATTGGTCACCAGTTTTGACGGAGTCACGTGTCTTGTATTAGGTATATTAGCATGTGTAAGAGAAAATCACTTAAAACTTGCTTTTATACTACTATTTACTCTTTTATGATATTGATGTGAGATAGTTTTAACCTTCATTATTTTGATTGCTACATGTTTTCTAATACAAACTTCGGCTTATGAGTTTGTAAATAAAATTTTACAAAGAACTAAACAAAGTTAGGGATGACAATTTCATTCAATTCACCCCGTTCCCTACTCCAACGAATCAGGATTTGGAGATTTTTTTTGGGGATCGGGTAGGATTCGGAATAGACTCTTGAAAAAAATTTGGAGAACGAGTAGGATATGGATCCTCGATGCCCGCCCCACATATCATATTTATATGGACCAAAACCCAGACCAATTCCTACTTTTTCGGTTTTAACCTTTATTTTTATATTTTAGACTTTTAAAGTTTAAGAATTCTGAGGGATTGAGAGTATAGAGAGGCAATGCACTCCTATTTAGTAACATCTTAGATTTTTGTAAACCAAATCCCTTATGTGAAATTATCCTATCAACGTTATCCATTCTTCTATCTTTCTATTATATTGCCAACATCATCTGATTGTTGGGTCTATTTAAAAAAAAAAAAAAAAAACCTTCATTTAATTCTTGAAAATTCAAATTTGGGCCCAACAGTTCATTTACGAGAGCAACATCTATGAAGAAAACTCAGATTCTTGCGATTGCTTCTCTGGCAGCGATGATTTTCTTAATCATCTCCTATAACTTTTGTGCTTCTACTTTTCTATATCATTTTATTATTGTGTCCATCCCTTGTTATTTTGAGTTTTTGATTTCTCCGTTTCTTTGGATGTTTCAACAAATATGGCAGCACAGGTGGTTGCAGTAGCTTTTGGTTGTTGCGTTTGATTAGTAGAAGTTTTTGTTTTTGTTGTTTGTTATTTGTACTGATACAATGAAAGGCAGACACGGAATTCAAAAGTATCCAAAGACCTGAACTAGTGATCTATAATGTGTAGACATCAAGTTCTGTCACTTTGAAAAAATGCCATTTTCAAAATATGCAACCCAAAATAGTAGCTTCATTGTAAAATTGGGATGCATATAACTTTGTATGTTTGAAATTGGATATATCTGAGTTTGCTACAGTAATTGTAATACTTTACTGGATTGGTTTGGTTGAAGAGCCTCCACATGAAACTCTAAATACCATTAGTAGATGTCCAACAAAACATATCTTCTAATACCAAGGTTGATAAATTAGGGTTTCTTTCTTTCTCTTCAATGGAGTTCTTGAGTATACAACAGAAGAATGAATGAGGTTGGTTTGATAAAAACGTTAGGTGTGGTTTGATAATAATAATAATAAAAAAAAGACGTAAAGTGGCGCATCCGAATAAGAAAAAAATCAAAGAGGTCAAAGTGTAGTTCTTGCAATAGTTAGGGGTACCTTTGCGAAGTAGACAAAACATTTCGATGCGCTATTCAGATTCAAGCCGTGAGCCAAGTCGGTGAACGTAGAGGGCAACAAGCAACCAGCCAAAATGCAAAATCACGCTCTTTATTGGGCGTGAAAACCACGTTTCAAAATTCAGATCTCGATCCTTTTCGCTCTTCTCAGCAACTCCGAGAACTGACAACCCTAAGCTACCGGTTACCTTCCTCTGCAGATAACGATCTTTTCATCAATGTTTGTATTTTGTTCCCAATGCAACCATAGTACCGAAAACTGCTAGAAAGTTGGAAGAAACCCATTTCCAATTATTGACTATGCCAGTTGCCTTTTGTGATTTGCAGTTTCAGAATCGAAATTTCAAGCAGACCCATTTGCAATCATTGATTTGAGGAAATGGTTGTGGAGGGATATAGTGGATCTTTCGTTTACCTTGGGATATTTAGTAGTTTTTGTATGAGTAGATTTTGGATATATATTGCGAAGACTCATATGGAAATCTCTTAATTTCATGGAGTTATTAAGTTTGTTTGGTGCATTTATTTGAGATAATATGCAAGTTAGAGAAGAGAGTAGTTGAGTATTCACTTCTGGTTTTGTTGGTGGTGAATTTGTTCTATTGATTGGAGAGGAAACATGTTTTGGAGGGAAAGGGGGAGGGAGAACAAAGAGCTGAACGGTAGTGGACCGCCTTGCGGACAGGTTAGGGTGCTTGTTGTTGGGGATTCAGGTAAGTGGTTCTGTTAATAATGCCTTCTTATTCTGTTCTTCTTCTTGTGTCTTCCAATATTTGGACACGGAGTTTTTTGGTGTTGTTGAGTCTTATTGCTTTTGATAGTCGTAGTTATGATTGTCTTGTGTGCTTGTTCATATACCATGGTGTTTAAGTGTCATGATTTTTTTTTTTTGGGGGGGGGGGGGGGGGGGGATAGTCATGTTCTTTATTTTGTAACTTCAGAAAAAATTGGGATATGGATAAGAATATGTTCTGCATTCTTTATGGTACTTCAAAAATGAGTTTGTATTGAAGTTCAATTAAAAAAAATGCTGAAGGCTTGCAAATGTTCAGCCTTCAGTGTATGGCAGAGGAATGGAGGACATCTGATCCATTTATTAGAAGGTTACTCATACTTGACTGAAATAATATTTTGTCTTCTTGGATTGTGTTTTTTTACGTCTCCTATTGTGACTATGGTGTCAAAAGTTGTTTCTGTGTTAAACTTCTGGTAGGAGTGGGGAAGAGCTCCTTGGTCCATTTGATTGTGAAAGGTTCTTCCATCGCTTGTCCTCCTCAAACGATTGGGTGTACAATTGGTGTGAAGGTAAGACTCAACTTTTGTTTACGTAGGTCACTTTGGCTGTATATTGAATCTTGATTTAACGCCTTCCCTCTTTATGTATGAAGCACGTAACTTATGGAAATTCTGGTAGCTCTTCAAATAGCATCAAAGGTGACAGTGAGAGAGATTTTTTTATTGAACTTTGGGATGTGTCAGGACATGACCGATATAAAGATTGCAGATCTCTCTTCTATTCACAAATAAACGGTGGGTAGAAAGCATCTTGTCTTCGTGTAATATTCTTTTTCTTGAGCTTTTAACTGAGTATCATGGGATGTACTATCAACTATGTAGAGCTTAACAACTTAAAAGGCTTTGGAGACCTGCTATTTTCAAACCCTTTCACTAGGTGAATTGCTTCTTAGTGAATCAAAAGTTCACGACTATGCGCTTGACAATGCACGAATGTAAACTCTTTTGACCACATTGGATTTTGTCCCACATTGGTTAAATATCACCTCCAAAACTAGAATATGAACCTGAACAACCTCATCAGTCATCGGAATTGGTTTTGAGTTTGATGCTTTTATAGACCACCTGATTTATCAACAGTGTGTTATAACTGCCATTGTCTCAACGAGAAGTATAGATCATTCAACTTAATAAAAACCACGTCTGATTTTGGTTGATTCCCTGTTTATATTTCATTTTTCCGTCGGTGGAAACTACTCAAGCATTACATTCCATTTGTTTCGACTGTGACCAACAAAAGCGGTTTCCTGGGTTTTGTTGCAACCCTGAAAGTAACGGTGCTAGTGTCTGTGATAGTCACAGTGGTGGGTGGCGGCAACGAAAGTGCTGGTGGTGGGTTGCAAGGTGATTGTGGTTGAGGTTGAGTGTGGTGGTGCTGGTTCTATGGTAGTAGTGTTGATCTGGAAAGCATTGCCCTGCTTAAAAAGTGACCTGTTTTCTGCCAAAATCAAGTCATCTTCTTGGCCTTTGATATTCCGTCATGCCAAACAGCAGAAGTTAGAGAATGTGTGTACGGAAAGCGTTTTACACTGAAACAAATGGATCGTTAATACCTGATGTAGCACCAGGCCATCATAATTGGTACCCATTGAAGCATAAGACTAACCTCTAGTTATTTTTCTTGTCTGGAATTCATATGCAGGTGTTATCTTTGTTCACGATCTATCTCAGAGAAGGACAAAAACAAGCTTGCAGAAGTGGGCAGCAGACATTGCAGTAACTGGGACATTCTCTGCACCTCTAAGATCTGGGGGTCCTGGTGGCCTCCCTGTACCATACATTGTGATTGGTAATAAAGCAGATATTGCAGCAAAAGAGGGTATGAGGGGAAGCAGTGGCAATCTTGTCGATGCTGCTCGCCAATGGGTTGAGAAGCAGGGTTTGCTTCCATCAAGCGAGGAACTTCCACTGACTGAGAGTTTTCCTGGTAGTGGAGGCCTTATAGCGGTGAGGTTTTTAATTCAGAAGTAGATAGCTACTTAACTTTTGCATGTACCGTTAATAGTGATATTTGATTATTCCTGTCCTCAATGCATTTGCTGAAAGATATTGGGAATTAGATTGAGAAAGAAGTTGATTGAATGGGTTGTCAGATTCTAATTTGAAAGAAGTACATTATGCATTGAAAGAAGTACATTATAGCGGTGAGGTTTTTAATTCAGAAGTACATAGCTACTTAGCTTTTGCATGTACCGTCAATAGTGATATTTGATTATTCCTGTCCTCAATGCATTTGCTGAAATATATTGGGAATTAGATTGAGAAAGAAGTTGATTGAATGGGTTGTCAGATTCTGATTTGAAAGAAATACATTATGTTTTTGTACTTTTCAGAATATAATCTGAACTAATGCTTTGTGGGCACATTTTAAAGTTCTTTCAGAGATTCCACGACCAACTTAATTTCAGATTCTAGGTAATGGTTCTAAATAACTTGCTTAAAGAAGATGGAAAATACTCTATACATTATGGGTTGTACAGGCCTCGATTTGCTAGATTGTCTTTTAGAAAGGAGTTTAATAATTACAAACTTATTTGAAGGGGATGCTAGTTAAGCAGGTACGAGTTAGATTTCTTGGAAAATACTAGGTTTGTTTGGTTTTAGATATTATAATATTGGACACCTCATATTTGCCTGAGTTGGCTGGGTCTATCTTTTTTCCAAAGGACAGGTATCTTGCAAATTGGATTCACTTCCCGTTCCCGGTAATAAATACATAGGGTAAATTAAGAAGTGATTGACTACAGCAGTCTTTTCTCATGGTTTGTGTTGATTGGTTTGGGAGATAGCCCTGATGTGGCATAGTGGGCCCTTTTCGGAGGATGTTAGACACTAAGATAGTAAGATGGCAAGGGCTTGGTGGATGATGAGGTGAGGTCTGAGGCTATCCTTGGTGGAGAGAGAGTTGCGATGAAGAGGGAGAGACAACTTTTGAGCTTGCTTGAGGGGGTGACTTGTAAGCAATAGCTTGCTTCTTGTACCAATTGGAGAAGATCCCCTTATACAGGCCCCGTTTGTTTTGATTTTTTTAGAGAATTAAGAAAGATAGATACAAAGTCCAATCCAAACCAACATAAAAAATAGTAGTTTTTTTGCGCTGGAAAAGCAAGCTAGTCGAGTACGTAAACAGTTTTACCGTATGCCTTATATTTTCAAAGTACAACTTCTTAAGCATGTGACTTCTAAATTTTACGAGAAAGAACTTTGGTGAGTCAGAGGATCATTTTAAAGAGTAAGGGAAGTGCCAGCTTATGCTCTTCTCTGCTTTCATCTGTGTTTCACATTTGAACATTTTTCCCCAATGGATGGGGGGGGGGGGGGGGGGGGGGGGGGGGGTGGGGGGGGGGGGGGGGGGGGGGGGGGGGGGGGGGGGGGGGGGGGGGGTTATGGAATCGCCGGTTCAGGCAGTACTTTCTAATTACTTTTATTATTTCTCCATCAATTGGAAACTTATGTAAAGTTTTGTCGTCTCTTAACTTGTACAGGCTGCCAAGGAGGCCAGATATGACAAAGAAGCTGTTATGAAATTTTTCCGTATGGTCTGTTCTTGCTCACAAACGCCTTACTGAGTCTTGAATTTTTGTGGGACCTCATCTAATTCTTGTAAGTCGCCTTTTTCTCAGTTGATCAGGAGGAGATATTTTGCAGATGACTTACCTGCACCAAACCCATGGTCTAACCCAGTTCAAAGGCCATCGCACCGTTCAAGTGGTAGTTTGAGCGATGAAGATCAGTCATACAAGAATACAAGGTACAATTTGCTGAACACTACCTCTTATGTCTGTTGCGTCTTTTAGTTCCTTCTGCTCGCAGATAGAGGTTGATTTTGTTTGCTTTTTGCAAGTCTTTGACGAACTATAGATTCCCTGCCCCCATCTGTTGCGATAGGAAATGACGGCTGATGTAGATTTTATTTTCTTAGACATCCTTATTACTTGCTCTATGGGGTCAGTTTTCCCAGAGCTGACTGTGGGGTTAAATGGCACTGCCACATTTAGTGTTATATGGACTCTTTTATATTTCTCATAGTACCTGATCCAGTGAATATGATGTGGTAACAGTGGAAGTATGTGCTGTTGCATCCTCTAATTTTTATGATGTTTGAGGAAAAAGAAACATCAGCTTGAAAAATAAACATTTCTAGCCTTTCATATGGATGGGAGTGAGAAGTTTCATGTTTGATCTGAGTCCCATATGATTTCAGGGAAATAAAAATGTAAAGTACACCTAGTTTAGTATCCAATAATTGGTCGAGGGGTGGATTGGGTACAGCCTGCATGTTGACAATAAACACAACTCTGTGGTTGGGATGTGTCGCTGTTCCTATACCCAACTTTCGGATATGTATTCGAATATGTTAAGGTTGAAGTTTAAAGAGGTCTGATGCTTGAATACACAAGCACCTCATTCCCGCACTCGAGAGTATTTATCATGGGTTGCATGCATGTCATGGATGCCAAGTATCAATTTGACACTTGCACCATTTATTTGGCTGGAGAAGTTACCTTTTATCAAGGCTTGGACAGAAGAAGTTCAATCTCTGTCCAACTTGGTATAGGGGAACCGTGTAAAGTAACTGATGCTTGAACAATTGCAATTTTTCACCAAGTATCGATTGATCTAATTGAATGTATGCTTGTCCATCAGAATGAATCCATATTTGTATAAAGCATAAACATGCTTCATCTGCTGTGGCTGTGGATTTACCATTGTCCTACAATTTCCACAAAGCAGATGGAAATCATGAAAAACATCAGGTGGAATTTCATTTTCTTTGCCGTTTCTAGCTTTGTGAAGTTTTTCTTCTTTGAAATGTGAAATCTTGCTAGTCAAACTCATGGCAAAGGCTGAATACAAATATAAGAAAATATTGCTTGGTATTCTCTGAAGCTTTTTGGCCCTTCATATACGAGATTCAGCGACTTAGTCTCAAATTTTTATATATGGAGGGCAGAAAATTGTAGGATGTGTTCTCATTTAAAAGAAGAAAGGAGAAACAGAAGTCTTGAACTATGTAGCAGCAACAAGGATATGCAATGCGACACGAACATTTGACATGTAAAACTCCAAAAATTGAAGGACGAAACACTCTAGGGACACGCTTAGGAGAATATAAGTGTAATTTAATTTATATAAATGCAACATAACAAAACAAGCATCTAATCACAATCAAAGCAAATATATGTTGTTTTCTACATTTGTCAATACATATTTCACTAAAGTGGTTTGACCAAAAAAAAAAAAAAAACATTGTATGACTTACATGTGTCTTTTTATAAGTAAAGACCCCGCTTGTCCATCGAGTGTCCTAGCATCCAGAGTTTCTCTGGAGTGTCCAAAATATAAAAAACATTAGAAAAATGTAGGACACTTTCGATTTGAGTGCGGACACGTGTCCGGAGAGTTTCAGTGTCCACCAAGTGCCCGACACTGGTACGTGACCTATGACATAGTGCCCATCCTACCCGGGTCTCGAACATTCGGGTTCATTAGAGCTGTTGGCACGTGGGTGGACACAACGGGGTTGGCAGTGGGGCGACTGCCCCCCAAAACTTAGCTATATTCTCATTAACTCCTCATAATTGGTGGTATTAGCTCGTCTTTTGGCATCTTGGCATTTTGGCCTATCCAACTACTAAATAATTTTATTGTGGCCTCTTCAAATTTCAGATAATTTTGACTGTAAGACCTCCTTAATCTAAATACTTTTGACTTGTTCCCCCGTTGCAGAATTCACATCCACAACTGCATTGGCGGTAAGATTGATATCCCTAGTTGAGGGTTTGCTTTTTGCCTCCCTTGAGTTTTGTAGATAATGGTTATCTTCCATATGCCAGTCTGTTTGATTGGCATTTTCTCTTTTGTTCTGCATATGTACTTAAGATGCGAAGTTCTATCGATATTTTGAACTTAGTTGTGTCAAACTTGTTCAGACTCTGCTGACTATATTTCTATCATGTCACTCTTACCAAATTTTATGTTGCAGTTATACTGGAGACCCTTACAAGTACAATGTTCTCCCTCCTCTTCCAGCTCAACGGAATCTCACGCCACCTCCTACTCTGTATCCTCAGCAGCCAGTGTCTACGCCCGATAACTATAATATTCCGCGATTTGCATTGACAGGGTCCCACGAAATCAGCAGCGCCAGATCGAAGCGCACAGATATTCATGTCTGACGATTTCAATGTTTGCTTATTGTTGGAAAGAATATACGGTTTAAAAGGAGAGTGCTATATTTGAAATCCCTGTCCGTTGTTAGTAATGAGCTTCTAACTGCATGATCGTGTAGTTGAGAGTGCATTTGGAGCGAAAGGGATGTGGATTTTCGGTCAAAGAATCTTGTGCTGCTATTTATACCATTTTCTGTATTTCAATCGTAAGAGTTACAGAACAGTCTTTTTATCATTCGCACTTGTAAACTGGTGAGTGATCCATTCTTTGATTCGTTGGAAGGTCTATTGGTTGATGTTTCTGATGATGTATTTGAAATGTATATTGACTTCTTGTTTGGCATAAAACAATTTCATTTTCGTTGAAATTCACTTCAGTTTCTCTCTGTTTTGAGACAAATTACGGAAGCGTAAAACTATTAGATAGAAAACAAACAGATTCTAGCTTAGGGGGTGTTTGTTGTGGCCCTTAATCGTAACTTGTGACTTTTTTCCCCTTAAAAGTTATGTTGACTTGGATCCCTTATTTGTTGTAGCTTTTGCTATTTTACTTAAGAATAGAGTTTGTGTTATTTTTTCGTATCCATTTATTTTTCCATATAAGCTTTTACTTAAATTTTTTTTATGCTTTTTTAATTCCTATAATCGAAATGAGTAATTAATCTAAAAGATTTTAATGAAATTTTTTACAATAAATCACAACAATATTTAAAAAAAAGTTAGTTTTGTTTTTTGTTTTGAATTAAATTACTCCATTATTTATCAAAGATGTTGGGTATTATACTTTGTTACGCGATTTTATTATAATTTTTAGTTAAATTTTTGTAGTTTTTTATTCGTCTCAACAAGAGAATCAAAAAATCATAAAAATATAGACTGAAATTGAAATATTTTTTGATAAGATGACACTAGATACACTTAAGACAGTAAAAAATTGTTTTTTAATTGTTTTTTGTTTTTTTTTAAAGATTTTGGGACTTTTGTTTTTTTAAATATTTTATCAAATTTGTTTTAATTATTCGTGTAGACGTAAAGAATTTAGATGTGGTATTATTGTCAACTGTTTCCTTTACTGTTTTTCAAAATTTATATCATGTTCTTAATAAATGTTTTTGCATTAATTCGTCTTGATGAAAGAAATTCATAAAGTAAATATTATGATCAAAAGTTCCAAAAATATAAAGACGAAAAATGTGTTAAGAAATAAATTTCTAAAGTCTCTAGCGTTGTTTTATTTGTGTTTTTTCAATTTCGGTTCATATTTTTTATGTTTTTTTAAAACTTCGTGAAAATAATTTGGTGAGAATGAGGGTACTTCCTTAAAACTTGGCTTTGTATGCAGTAAAATTTTCCTTGAAGGTGAATTAGACTGTAGGTAAAAAAAGGGCAACCTGTTTCCAGTCCTCCTCAATTTTAAACATATTTCAATTCTATTAAGAAAAAAAAATATAAATATATACTACGCACGTAGAGGGGAGAGAGAAGTCTAAAACATGATGAAGCATACTAATATGAAACATTAAAAGGTATATATCTAAACTTTTAATAAATTAAAATAACAAATTAAGGTTCTAACAAAAGAAGTTCATCAAGATATAATTAATCATAAGACAATAAGTGTTGTAGCAAGTCTGCTTTTTTCCTTTTCTAGTCCAAGAATTGCAGGTTACGGAAAACCATCAACTATACTAGGAGGTCTTGATCTCTTACTATTGTCCAAAATTCCTCGTATGTCGTCCTAACGTGATGGACAAATCTCTTCAAAAACGAGCAGTCGGTGACGGCTTTTCATCGCCCCATTTTGCATATTCTTCACATTCAAATTCGATACTATCGTTATTATAGGAATCTTTATTATGCTGCGCCTGAGTATTGTTATAATTTCCTCATCGATCGTAAAAATATCCTCATTATTTATTGTTGTTGTCGCTATGGCGATTGTTTTTCTCATTGTCGAAGAAATCTGGTCATCCACCACCATGAGAATCAAATATATGACATAGAAAAAAAAATTATATATACATCTTCATGGAAATTAAGAAAAGATTATCAAGAACTTATACGTCTTCTAATCATGAATACCTACATATAAATATATAAAATATGTGTAGATGGGAAAGTCGGATTAATTAAGAACTTGACATAACCTAGTTGAGATGCTGTTTATAAATTGTTGAGGGCCTAATTCTTTACTTTCAAATGAGGTGAGGGTTAGCTTGGGGAGTGTCAAAATATACAAGGGCAGGTCATAATCCGAATAGGAAAGGGAAAAAGATATCTTAATCCGAATAGGAGAGTGTTAAAATATATAAGGGGCAGGTAATAATCCGAATAGGAGAGGGAAAAACTATCTTAATCCAAATAGGAGAGAGAGAGAGAGAGAGAGAGAGAGTGTGTGTGTGTGTGTGTGTGTGTGTGTGTGTGTGTTTGCAGTGGTTTACAGGTTTAAATCCTATGTGGAATCTCTTGTCTGGTTGTAAGAATATTTTACCTTTTTTTTCTTATTACGATGGAGTTATAGAAAAAGAAAAATACTATTAGCAATGAATTACTGTTTGAATTTTTCACCGATTATCTTTGAGGAATTAAATTATTCTTGTAAAAAATTTAATTTTTAAAGGTGATCAGTGAAAAATTCAAACTATGTTTCATTGCTCATCAGCAAAATTATAAATAAAGAGAAAACCTCTTGGTATGAATAATTTCTTGAAGTTGTATAATACTTTTGATTCTCAAAATTACCCTCATAGAAAGTTCTTTTTTACAATTGAGTACACTCACTTTTATTGTCTGCAACAACTAAGCAAGGAATATCAATATTTTCTTATCCATAGCTAGGATGACAAAGAGACGAATTGGAGGCAAACTTGATCATTTCCATTCTTGATTTTCTAATTTAAAACTTACCTCCACTCCTTTTCCGTTCTCCAATTGAGAAATAAACCTTTATGAGGGTATAAGAGAAAATGCCCCCAACCTTCTTATTTAGCAACACCCATTCGAGTGTTTCTAACCAATACCCCTAGAGGGCTCTTAGTTGGGGGTGTTTTTAACTAGTTCCACAGAGGGATCTTAATTGGGGCCTCATTTGGCTTAACCTTTTAACTTCTTTTTTTTTTTTTTTGTTTCTATTAATTTCTTTTATATTTTCTTATTTTAACCTCAATTTTTTTTTTAAATTTGATTCATTATTTATAATTTTTTTAAAAATTTTCGTTGAGACTAACTAAAAATCTAAAAAAAGTTATAGTCATTTGACTTAATTTTCTTTTTTTAATTTGTTTGTCTCTATTTTTTTTTTTTTTTGCATTTGTTATTTTGTCCTCAATTTTTTATGAATTATTAGTCCGTCTTGACAAAAGTTAAATTTTTCTTATTAAGGATGACAAATAAGCACAAATAAATTATACTTTGAATTATTTTTATCTTCTTTGAATTTTTTTAAAATTTAATTAACTATTTATAATTTTTTTGAAATCTCTTGTCGATACGAGCTAATAATTTACAAAAAAAAGTTGAGAAAAAATAAAAAAATTTCATATAATAATAAAAAAAATCCAATAAAAAGGTGAGACCAAATAAAAACTATCCAAAGGGGTCTTGGTTAATTTGGAATCCGAAATAGTAACTAAGGGGTGTTTGAGAGTCTCCTTTTTGAATTTCTTTATTTTTATTTTTGAATTTTAGCTGTTTGAGAGTCACATTTCGAGAATGAATTCTCTCCATCTTGGATTTTAAGAGCAAAAACTCAAAATGACGTCTAGAGTTCCTTTTTGTATTTTTATTCTCATTTTTCATTCTACTACTTTTACAAAATATATTTTATACATTTTTTTCAAACAATTCTCTAAATTCAAAACTCATTCTGATCATAATTTAAAAAATTAAAAAAATCAAAATTAAAAAACTAAAAAATAAATTCCCAAACACCGGTCTAATTTTTTCCAACGAAATATTGGACTTATAAAGGCTGTGTCCTCTTTTGCTAAAGACATCCTGAGACCCCAAACAAACAAACGGGCCATAAAGTAACTCCACGGCCATCCCGGCTCGTATCCTCTAAACCCCTTCACTATCATCATTCTCTCAACTTGCCTAACCCAGTCGGCAGCGAAGTACCAGGTTCTCTCTCTCTCTCTCTCTCTCTCTCTCTCTCTCTCTCTCTCTCTCTGTATATATATCTATATATATAAGCTCTAATCAGATATATATAAGCTCTAATCTTGATTGAATGCTTAAACCGCCCCTGTTTACAGAAATTGCTGTTCTGAGTTTCTCTAAAATCTTATCCTGGTTCAGTGAGAATTTTCCTGAATGATTTCTAGTTTAATGTGTGACATTGTTACACACTAGTGAACCTTTTTGTGACGACTATCTCTATTAGGGTTTATCATTTTCCCCGTCTGATCTCTTTCACAAAGATTTTTGGGTTTGATATGTTGAGTTTGAATTCACCGGCCCTTCTATCCCTAAGTACTTTGTATGTTACTGAGTTAGTGTTGCTCAGATCTGTCAATCTGACCTGATTCGCCTTCAGTATTTGAATAGTACATATTGCTTAAGTTAGGACAAATAAAGAACAAAAGTAATTGTACTTGTAATTGGTTTCGTGCCTCATTTGAATAGTCCACTGTCCTGCCTATTACAGGCCTCTGGTACTCTCTGTCTAGGTCGACTGTTGTCTCGCCCTACCAAGCCGTTGGCTCGGTAATCGGGTCATCTCGCCAATTCGGCCCACTACACTTGGCATAGAGTTTTCTTTCTCAGTATCAGTTCTTCATGTTTGGCTTGGTTGGGTTTAAAATCGTAGTCACAGCACACGGTGGAAAGGGTCTTTTAAGTGTGATTTATACCTTATATATTGTTGTGTTTGGAGGTCATCAATACTTGTAATTCGTGGAGCTGCGGCTGCCTAAAGTCTTGATGGTACAAATTTTGAAGTATCTAGACGTAGAGATGTATGTAATCATGTATTTATGTGGCAAAATGTGATGTTTATCATTTCTTAAAACGTTTACTTGCTTAATTGATTAAGACCCTTCAGATTTGAAGATTTACGTTGATGGAGAAGCGTGTCATGATCTTTGTAAATTTAGAGTCTGCACTGCTATACATGGTTTTGCTAAATAATTTATATGCTACAAGTATTGAAGTTTGTCTGCTCCTTTGCGATGTTCTGTTGTTTGGGAAAGTAAGTTTTGAAACAGTTCGGGATAGTAAGATTGTGGTGTCTTTGAAGACTGAAGAGAAACAATTCATAATTGTTTGAGTGACTTAAAATAATGTGGTTACTTTTCTACTTAATGGTCATTTTGGTTTATTCAATGCAATATGACGGTCTAGATGAGCATTAATCGACAAGAGAGTGTGTTTTTAACATTTGTAAGATTGTTGAGTGCATATGTAAACTAGTTTCTATCATCTGCTCCTCGAAGCTTGCACCTGTAGTCTAGGATGCATGGATGCTTCTAAGATGGTCTGTTTTTGTCACACATGTTGACACACACAGCCAACAAATTTCACATTTTGATGCAAATTTCTCTCAGGCGAAGACACAGAATAGCTAGTTTGGAGATATTGAATGAGGCTTTTTGTAAAGCTTTTCGTGAATCTGGACATATTTAACATCATTTTCTAATTGTTGAGCACCTTAAGGTTTCCATATGCTCCAAACACAATATGATCTTCCATTGGTCTGTGTTATGGCGCTTCATTTTATCGACCTGGAATATCTTGTCCAGTCTATGTACCTTACGTACAGCTTGTTAGCATTGAATCTGGTGTCCCATTTGTAAGCACTAGTACTTTTCACTGTTTTGACACAGACCTAAACTGCTGAAATGTTTGAACGGCAGTTATTTGTTCTTGTCTTCTTGTTTTATGTTTTGAACGGTAGTTCCCCTGGACTAGAGTGTGCATTGCTTCATTTGTTGTTAAGTTTTCCGGTTTGCTTATCAAATATTCTGGATATGATTTTGTGATGTATAGGTCCCCCGTTAACTGCATTGATACACTTGCCGATGTTGTTTTCCTTGGTGAGTGTAAGCTTAAAATGTGCTCTTACAATATTTGCCACAACTAAAGTTGGAGATGATATGCTTTTGTGATATTTTCATGACTGTAAGAGATGTCTCTCACCACTTCTTAGCTTTGTGACCTGTATTTGTGTCAAATGAAAAGACGTGTTTTTGTGTCCATCACTCAACAGTACTAGAGGAGAGCAGCAGGCGAACAACTGAGTTTATGACTTTATTTTCTATTTTACAGTGCAGAAGTAAATAACAGGAAGAGAAGGAGCGCTTGGTTTGCTGTTACAGCTATGGTTGAAGTATGGTGGTCCCTTCTGGGGGCTGCTATTCCAGCCATTGTTGCAGGGCAAGCTTTTAGAATTAAGAAAAGGCGTGCAGAAGAGCAACGAATAAAGAGTGCTCGCGGAAGAGAGAAGACCTCTGATGACATATTTGTGTGTGAGAGGGTCTGTACATCTAAAAGAATGCTTAAGAAGGTTGGATCATTCTCAAAGGACCCCATTCCTGATACTTGTGTTACTGTTTGTGGAGTATCGGAGCTCGATGCCTGCTCTGATGCATGTGCCCGAACAGTCTGTGTCAACCAACATCAGGTACCTAACTGGAATGATGTTTGCCTAAGGAGATGTCAGAGTGAATGTCTTAAACTATCTGCTTCTCGTGCTTCTTAATGCACTTTTATTTTTCTTTTTTGCTAATTTGAACTAGTTTTTCTTTGTACAACATTCTGCTCAACATAATGGTGGATAGCCGTTTTCCTATTTGCATTTCCTTTTCCGTTTCTTTTATTGTGATCGTCATGGACTTTGCTGGTTGTGATAAATGCTAAGGGTTTTCCACGCATGAAATTTTTGGCCTTTCCCCAGGGACCCCACTGATGATTATTTAAGCTCAACATGACCGTTATCGACATGTTTGTTTTTTTACGTTTTTTGAAACTTGGCACGCTGGTTTGCCTTCATGACCTTATTGAGGATACACCTGATCTGAGTACTGGTTTTTCAGTACTGGACCTAAACATTTTCACTTGAGTATTATGTTAATGTTAAGAACAAAATTGCAAACACGCGGCACACGTTCGGATGCAGAAGCAATATGCCAGTTTTGCCTGACACAAGTTATTCGAGGGGATTATACCCCAAATGGTTTAAATCTAAGAGTTGATGGGCAGATTAAGCCATTCAATGAAGTCTTAAGTATAAGAAAACTATGCAATATGTCTGTTATACGAAAACTATGCAATATGTCGTTTTGTGTCTATGTTACACAAGTGACATACGAATACGTTGGATCAATAGAACTGTCAGTCTGTCATGCTTTTTAGATCAATCCTAACGTAGGCTTTTCTGGTAGAAGTTTGATCTATTGAATAATTTCATGAAAGAGCTTGAAATTTCTAACCAAAAATTGAAATAGCATAGTTATTGTTGTAAATTGATGAATTCTTTTAAAATTGGTGGATGATACAGCAAGTTCATGACGATATTTTGTATATCGAGTGTTTTTCTTGTTAGTATGGTTCTTTTAAGTTCGGAAGCATATTTGCGAACGACGGGTTACATTGATCAAGTATAGTTGATTGATGCGTTCTCTTTTGCTGAGCTTGTGATTTGTTTCTTGAATGTAGGTTTATATGCAGTTGAACATCTCAAACCTAGCTGAGAATACATTTCTTTTTAAGAGTAGTACTCGTTTTAAGAAAACTATTCAAGTGTTGCAATATAGCATCATTTGACCATTTAGTGTTTTGTTTGATCTTCTATTTCTGGTGGTAATTCTAGTCTCCCTGCCAGTGAATAACCTTGTTACACTGAGTTTGGCGCCTTACGAGAGAGAAAATTATGTTGATCGTGATAATATAAGAGGGTGAGACGTGGTTTTTTTGTTTCTAACTTGTTTGGCTTTCTGCCGGAAAAAAGAAACTTATTTGGCTTATTCGCATGTTATAGAAGATGACCCCTGAGAACATACACATGTAAATAGACACGCAAACATGCGGATATGAAAACCGGTGAGTGAATCCTTCAACTACTCAATTCTATTCTTACTCCGTTCTCACTATTAACACCCATGTCTAGTTTTTTTCCTTAAATCATTTTGTCCTCCTGTTCACGTTCTTCTTAATCGCATTAATTCTCAGTTTTGGTAATTTCTAATTATTCTTTAGCCACAACCACGTTGGACACGACACCCAACAGACATGTATCATACATGTTTTTTTACATGTGTGTTCTAGTTTTTGCATGTCTTTACCGAGTTGGACACGCTAGAGATACACTAGGACGCGCTGGGGACAAGTTAAGAGGTCATAATGCACCATTAAAAGGGTCGCCGCCGTGAATGCTTATTCTATCAGTTGTTATGTTGTGAATATTGATTTAGGTTGCTGTAATGACTTGTACTAGTTATATTTTTACTTATTTGATAGAAATAATATTCTTGATTTTCATATGTATTTCTTAGGTTCACGAAGAAAATCTACATTCTTTACATTTAAAGTGTCCTCAATGTACTCGTGTCCTAATATTTCCTAAAATCTATATTCTTAGGTTGTTGTAATGATAGAGTATTAGTTATATTTTTACTTATTCGACAGAAATAATATTCTTGATTTTCATATGTATTTCTTAGGTACACAAAGAAAATCTATGTTCTTTGCATTTAAAGTGACCTCAATGTACTCGTGTCCTAATATTTCCTTTTGAAAACATGACTTTTTTTATCCGTGAACTTGATGGGGTTTGGTAACGAATTTCAACGCATGCCCATGCGACTTTGTTCCTTCAACTTCTACTCCAATTAATATGATGGTTATCGTAACGATATTACGTTGATTGAAAGCTCAAAATATATAACTTGACGAAATACATAATCTCCGGTATCGGGTTGGAGTGTTTTTTTTAGAGTTTTGGTATTTTTAGGTTCATACAGGATTCCATTGTTCTTTATTTAAGGAGCTTCTCAACAATATCCATCATTATAAATGTTATGTTTTCTGCATATCAATTAATATTATTTTGAAATACATTTACCTCCAAAAAAGAGACTGGCACACTAGATTAAATCATATTTATTTCAAGATAAATATATTCCGATCATTTATTGAGGGTCTATGGATGTTTTATTTTTACATTTTCAATTGTGCATTTTTACATATTGGCTGTTTGATACAGATATTAAGAATGAATTTTGGGAGAATTTATTTTCAAAAACTGAAGATTAGAGATATGATGTGAAAAAAATCAACATCAGAGAAGTTTTTAGGATTTTTATTTTGGATTCTCAAATTAGTTATGAAGTAAATGATAATTTTATCCCTTAGAATTCAACCCCGAATGATTGTTATTCATAAAATGTTGTACATAATAATAACAAATATGTTTTTCTATTACTTTCTTCTAACTACATTATATTTTTATTTATGTATAAATTTGAGTTTTAATTTTGTGGTTTATTTCATATAATAATAACAAAATATTATTGTACTTGCGTCAAAAGAAAATGACAAAATTAATCAAAATAATTATTCAAATTTCCAAACATAAGGCCTAGACACATGAAGTTAAATGAGTTACGAGATTTTAATAACAACTTTTGAAATCGATATAGATGAAATGATTATGCATAGAAGAGTCATATGTGGTAATAAAAAATATGATCAACAATACTAAGCGACGGTTATAGCTACAAATTATCTTTCAAATACTAGTCTGTTGTAAAAAAATATTTTTAAAAAGGCATTTTAAATTATCTTTCAAATATTTTTTTAGCATCTGTTTGCCTCAAAACTTTTTTAAAATTAGCTTACTTTGAGTTCTCTCTCTCTCTCTTTTTTTTTTTGAACTTTTCATACTTTAAATTATTATTTTCTAATTTTTTTAATTTGTCTTAATGATAGGGAGCCGGAGCATTGACTGATACATAGTGGTAATTACATATAGTAGTCAAATATAGGCCATGAAGCAAACAAAAATTTCAATATAAATTGATACTTATCGGAATCGGTTCACACACGTCTATTTTGGATATCACCAAAATATTAGTGTGTAACGATAATTGACAAAATTGAATATCAAAAATACCATGTGAAAAAATCAACATCGAAGAAGTTTTTGGGGTTAGTTTAATTTTGGATTCTCAAATTAGTTGTGAAATAAATGATAATTTTATATCCCTTCGAGGTCAACCCTGAAGGATTGTTATTCATAAAAGGTTGTACATAATAATAACAAATAACATTTTTGCTATTACTTTCTTCTAACTAAATTATGTCTTAATTATTTGTAAATTTGAGTTTTAGTTTTTTTCTTTATTCCTTATAATAATAACAAAATATGATTGTACTTGCATCAAAAGGGAATGACAAAATTAATCCAAGTAATTATTGGAACTTTCAAATATAAGGCCTGCACACATATGAAGTTAAATGAGTAACAAGATTTTAATATTTTTTTTTTGAAAGAGAGATGGATGAAATGATTATTCATAAAAGAGTTGTACGTAGTAATAAAAAATATTATTAACAATAATAAGCAAGGATAACAGCAAGCACATAATAATATATTCTTTAAATTATATTTTAAATATTAGTTAGCTGTAAAAACCTTTTAGCAATATTATCCAAACAGTCTCAACAATTCATAATTTATTCTCATCATAATTTAAAATCTATTGATCGCGATCCAAAATTGAAAATAAAAATTAGCTAAGAAACGTTCCATGATCCGTATTTGATTAAAGTGATTTTTAACTTGATTGAGTTTCTTGTTAATCTCTTCTAATCATCAAAATAGGTCTAGGATGAGCCCAAGAAACAAAAGCAGCTGGTCCAACTTTGGTAGAGAAGATCTTAACCCTAGCTTAGCAACATTAACACATCAACTTCTTCACCAAGCAGATTCTCTAGTCAAATCTCAACTGTGAATGTATTACTCTCGTTGAAAGACTACCTAAATGAGTCTCGACGGATTTGTAGAAAGCCTATCTATACTAGTAGAAACAGATTATCTCTTTTGGTATCCATTTCAATATGAAACTCCATCACATTTTTACTTTTTGAAACAACCCTGAAAAACTTTCTTCCATCCTAATAACATAAAAGAATATTTACGGTTCCAAAAAAATCTGCTGGAAAAAACTACTCTCTAAAATTGTTTCAAAAAAACTGCTAACAAACAAAACTGTTTGAGAGAAAATAATAATGTGTGACAACTACAAAAATCATCTATTGTGTTTATAGGGGCACCGTGTTTACACACACATCACGTGAGTCACTAACGCTAATCTTTATAAATGCAAAAGTAACCGTTCGACGGTCGTGGTCTTCATTTCCACATACAGCCTTTTGACAGACTTGCAAAGTCTTGATTATCTTCATTTCCACTACTCTTTTTTCTTATCTATACAATTCTCTTTTGCCGATTAACAAAAACATTAAGAAAGACTTCCAAAGTCATTGCATGTAGTGGCAATGAATTTTGTAAAATCACTTTTTGCGCCAAAGTCATTAAAGAGGTTGTAGTAGTCAAGTATCGACCGTGAAGCAGTCAAAAAATCCAATATGGAGGGTTCCCACCATGCTAGACTTTGATGTTACATATATAGTTCTACATAATCAAGAACTCAAGAGCACAAATCCATATGTTTTCCGAGATGAGTCCAACAAACAGATTTCTCCCAGTTCGTGTCCTAGCCTTGTTTCTCTTCCTCTTCTCTTTGCTTCACATCAGATCCCTTGCCCTTGCCCTTGGCACAATAACATCCTCACTTAGTCTTAGTAGTGTTGTGGCTCCTAGCAATGAGACTGATTTCCATGCATTATTGGCCATCAAGTCAAATGTTTTGCCGGAACATCAACATGCCTTGAGCTCATGGAATGAATCTCTTCATTTCTGTAAATGGCAAGGTGTGAAATGCGGTCGGTGACATGAACAAGTCACCTCTATAGAACTCATGTCCCAAGATTTAGTGGGTTCTTTGTCTCCTCATATCGGGAACCTCAGCTTCCTTTGGGTGCTTAGGCTCTCCAACAACACTTTTCTCGGAGAAATTCCCACTGAACTTGGCAATCTTTGCAGGCTTCAAAGGCTATATCTCGCCAATAACAGTTTCGAAGGAAAAATCCCAACTAGCTTATCCCATTGCTCCAACCTCACGATTCTCAACGTAGGGAACAATAAGCTTGTTGGGGAGTTTCCTCAACGACTTTCTTATTCCCTCTCAAAGCTCGTATTTCTCGCAATTCACCAAAACAATTTGACAGGAGGAGTTCATCCATCCATTGTGAATCTTACTTCACTTGAAATCATTTCTGCTGCTAGAAATCCTTTTGGTGGAAGTATTCCTGATTCTTTAGGTCGGTTGGAAAATCTAAGGATTCTTGCATTGGGTGCTACTCAACTTTTGGGTATCATTCCCCCTTCCATTTACATTCTTTCCTTGTTAACTATTTTTTCTGTGTCTGAGAATCAACTTAAGGGTAGTCTTCCACCAAGCTTTGGTTTCATGTTCCCTAATCTTCAATTCCTTCAGTTATTCAGTAACAAATTTACGGGTCCCCTTCCACTTTCATTATCCAACTCTTCACAACTGGTATGGCTGCGTTTGGGAGATAACAATTTCAGTGGAAAGTTAAAAAATGATTTTGGAAACCTACGGGCTCTCACTCAGTTTTCTGTAAGTGAAAACAACTTGGGAAGTGGAGAATTTGATGAACTAGCCTTTCTTAATTCTTTGAAAAACTGTAGCAATTTGAAAATATTGGATATGACGATAAACCAATTTGGAGGGGTATTACCAGATTCTGTAGGCAATTTATCAAGAAATCTGCCCGCCATTGGACTGGGTGGGAATCAAATACATGGAACAATTCCTTCAACAATAGGAAACCTTGTCAATTTGACAGTCTTAGCTATGGACCATAATCGATTCAAGGGCAGAATTCCCGATACCATAGGTTATCTCTATAAGTTACAAAGGTTGGCTTTTGATGAAAACGAACTCTCAAGAAGAATTCCAGATTCTATTGGAAACTTGTCATTTGTGAATGAGCTTCACTTAGAAGAAAACAGTTTTGAAGGGGCTATACTGTCAAGTCTTGGTGACTGTAAAAACTTGTTACTGCTGACACTTTATGGAAATAACCTTACGGGCAGTATACCTAGAGAGCTTTTGTCTGTCTCTTCTCTATCAATTTCATTAAATCTCGCTCGCAACCTTTTATCAGGATCATTGCCAGTAGAGGTTGGAAACCTAAAAAATCTCGCTGAAATTGATGTCTTTGGAAATAGATTGTCTGGTGAAGTAAGGGGAACCATTGGATATGCAGCTCCAGGTAATGACAACAATTTATACCTATTTTTAGCTTTGAACTCGTCTCTTCTAGGATTCAAAAACTAGAAATACCATTAATTTGATAGCCTGAAACCATTGTTTTTTTTTTTGAAACTTATTTTTATCATCACAAGTGTTTAATTCAAGATGCACACAAGTTAAAAATAGAAAGAAAAGGAACTGCAAAAGTATGATAACCAAAGATAATAATAGGAAAATTACAGATACATCTTGTTATATAATTAATTTTCAATGACACTTCATGAAATAAAAAGTGGATACTCACACCCCTAAATTGTCACCAAAATTGAAATTGTTAGTGTTTTCTTGAGTCGTAACAGGATGATGAATTTACTGCTCTTTTCAATTTATTTATTTGTATAAATTATATTTTAAGTACCTAACTTACACATCCTAAGGTATATGCAATACCCGATGTACAAATAGAGCTTCTTTTGTTTTTTTTTTCGTTTATGAGAACCAATGAGATTATAAAGAAGATGCTTAGGTGTTTTCAATTTGAATGTATGCATGAACGATAGAGTACGGTATCGGAAGCAAGATGTCAAGTAAGGGAGATATGTAGAGTTATGAAATTTTGTTAATAGAAATGATAATAGGAAAGAGACCCACTGATAGTTCTTTCGAGGTAGATGGCTATAATCTTCATATTTTTGTGAGACTGGCACTGGCTCAACGTGTGATGGAGATTGTAGACCCTCTACTCCTGACCTACGAGGAATAAAAAGTTAAACCAAATCAAGTACCAAATGATCATCATAGCAGAATGGTAGAAGATGGTCTTATTACCGTGCTAAATATGGGACTTGCATGCTCCACAAACTCCCCACAACACCGATTGGCCATAAGTGATGATACACGAACTGTATTGGGTCAAGAACAACATTTTAGAAAGTATGTGATTGAGTATCTTGTTAAATATTACTCTCTTTGTCTCAAAAGTTTAGAATTTTATCGCGAATTTAATTTGATCATTACTAGGGAACTGTCATGTGATGGGCCTCGACACTATAGAAGGCACAAGTTTTAAAAAGTGTGTTACTTTGAAAATAGGGATCTGTGAGAATGAATTTGGATTGACTTAACCTATTTTCTGTTTATCTATTTTTTTTGCTAATGAACTTGTTTTAGCTTTTGATCTTGACGAGAAAATTAGAAAAGTAATTTAACAACTATTTACCAAATTTAGAAAGATAAAAAATTAATATAATAATTTGTGTATTTGGCTTATTTTGTTTATACTGTGTCTTTTACGCATAATTTTAGTTTCTCACTTGCCTCGTCAAGACGAAGTAGAAACTATAAAACAATTGACCCAAATTAATATAACTTTAAAAAGACAATAATAAGCGAAACTAAATAACTTTTAAGCTAAACTCAAGCTTACTACACTTTATAAGAGCAAGGGCTGAAAAGAAAATCAACCAAAATCTTCTACCAAAATCAACCAAAAAGACACGGATTATAATACATTCAACAATATAAAATAGAATTGAAATTAGGAAACGTAGAGAACATTGTAATTTGTTTATGAAAAGGCATTGGAATGCAACCTTTACTCGTTCCGATATTGAATTCAAATCTCTATGATTTTACCTTGTAATTAGGGCGACGTGGATAATTTCTAAACAATTCTGGAAGCAATGCAAGCAGAAATTCAATGATCTTGGCAATCTCCACAAAGACCCTGCATGTGTGGGTATTCTAGAAGAGTACTTAAACCGCATTATTTATTTGTCATATGTTAGGACTCTGAAACCATCTTATACTAATTTATTTCTGTATACGTAGATATATATATGTGTGTGTGTGTGTGTTTGTCTTTTTTTTTTTTTTTTTTTGTAATGTGTTCTATATATGTATATCTTCGACTTCTCCAAACTCTGCGTGTGGGTTGTTGTTGTTGTTGTTATTATAGATCTGAACTTGATCCTCCTTAACGTCCCCTTTGAATCTCATGAAATACTAATAGTGATCATGAGTTTGGCTTTTGAGAAATTGAACCTTGCAGCCAACAAGGACTTAGTAAAAATGTCAGCCAACAAAGTGTTCTCTAATGGAGTGATAACTCACCTCTCTACATGCTTCATTAGTTCTAGCAACGAATACAAGGTTGTCCACCAGACGTGAAATACATTTCTTGTTGCATGTGTGTTGAGCATGCCATGGTCGAAAATTGATGCAACTGTTGATGCCAAATACAAATCAATTTTCTTGTGCAAACAGTCTGCTGCAACGACGCAAAAATGTGATTGTACCCTTTTTGTATCAAAATATAGTTACAAAATCTTGGAGTTAACTACTACTTTGTAGAATAGAGATCAAGATCGAGAATCGTTCTGCCATGGCTGTATGGCTAAGTAACGAATAACTATAACTGATTTCTAAATTAAATCAGAGAAATACGTTTTACTTCAATGACTCGTGAGGCCTCTATGGATACACTTCGACAATTATCAGCAAGAGATTGAATGCATGCATGGAGAGATCTTTCGTTGCAAAGAATCTGTCGTTAATACTTCAGTGACTCAATTCTACTACTAATATGTTCTCAATGTAAACACACAAATCTAATCTATTTTCAGAACTCAATTAGTCCACCTTTTCAAGTTCATCATAATCATAGTTATTCTCAGTTGTGGCATCTTTAATTGATATGTTTTTCACAATCACAGCTTGAGAACACGTGTGGTGGCATCATGTGTTCTTGCTTGACGTGTATCTGCTGTAACGACCCGAAAATTTAAATAATTTTTTTAAAATTATTAAAATAATTTATAATTAAT
>JABCMJ010028300.1:0-11482 GCA_014822125.1 Arbutus unedo | reverse complement strand
TATATATATATATATATATATATATATAAATTATTAACTCCATCGAAACAAATGCAATTTTGTGGTTTTATTTTTTCGTTTGAATTGGACTTAGTTCGGCCTAATGTTTTTGTATTTTTGATAAGATTCTTAACAAAAGTTGATTTGAACCAGTCACAAGATTGACCATAATTTATTTGCCCCAGATGTAGAAAGAACTTGCTTTCTGCAAATCATTATCCAACCTCCACGGAGGGTAAATTTGAAGTATTGCGGAGCAATCAAGAGTTATTAAGGTTTTTTTACCAAGGCGTTAGGGCAAGGTTGATCGGGAGAGTGGGAGCTAACATTGGGTGGTGGCTATCGAGGTGGGGAGATAGCTACGGTTTTTGCGTGGTAAAAAAGTTTGGGTAAACTTGTCATATTTTTTCTCTCAAATTCTTTTCCATTTGTATGAGATTAAGTTTTCTTGTAATCATAAATGATATTTCAAAACTTGATACCATGTTTCAGCAATTATTTTTAGTTGTCACCACTGTTCTAAATTTTTTGCTAGATTATTCTCTTGTGGTATTTGTGATGTAGAGAGAATGATATAGTTACAGTGGCAAATGGTTTGTTAGTACTATACTTATTTAACATTGTTATATAGGCTTTTTATGGAGTCCATGTATCTCTGGGTATTCTTATTCAAAAATTTTCAACTTACTGTTTGTTTAGCAGTCCTCTTGAAAATGAGTTACAATACATGAAGTTTCCTTACTACATAACAATACATGACGTGTAGTAAGGAAACTTCATGTATTGTCATGTAGTAAGGAAGCTTCATCTATTGTAAGGAAGTATCTCCTTTTAGAGATTTTCGACTTATGTTTTGCTGCATTTAGATTATAATAACTTTTAGACTTATAACTTGACGCGCGCGCGAGAGAGAGAGAGAGAGAGAGAGAGAGAGAGAGAGAGAGGAGGAGGTGGTGGTGGAAACGTGGAGGTTGTTTTGGTCTACTTGATTGTTGTTCGTGAGGGCGTGAAGTTGTCTTCGCCCCTCATTACGATACTGACTCGCCAAACCATTCTTGTTTGACAATAACAAAAGATACAACCTACTAAATAATTCACCAACTATTTTGACTTTGATATAGAATGCCTAGTTGGTTGGATGTTTTGATTGACGATTGGAGCACATAATCAAAAGATGTTAATCTATTTTTGTCACGCCCCAAAATCTGTATAATAATTACGAGTAACTAGAGGCCGTCCATACTACAATTTATAAAGACAACAGAACTCCAAAATAGTCCATGGATACCCATTTAATCATTTTCGAACTACAGAATTGGAAGATTACATCAGAAGTTGCGTTTGATCAAAAATAGAGTGATATTACATCTTTCCAAAAGTCTAAGCTAAAAGTTGTCTAGTAACTCCATACAAAAATCACAAGAGATGCACATAATCAGACATGTCATGTTAATCAATCTACTGCTCGAGATTAGTACCTGAAATCAAAGAAGGGGTGAGCCACAGCCTAGTAGGAACATCGATACCAATATTAAGATTTGAAGCGAATAATAATATGACAATGAGTAATCAAGCTAAGACGAATAGTCCAAGTGAATGAACATGTCACAATAAGTTCTAAGGGCAAACAAGTAAACATATTACTCAAAAGCTGGATAGATTAATTCGGATAATAAATGATAGTTTGCTCCCACTCCGACACAGGGAAGGTTTTGATATTTTTCCAATACGTTATCGAAAGTCTCATTATGTCCCTGGTATTCCCGAAGGAATCTGGTACTCTCCTGGCATTCCTGAAGGAGTCCAGTACATTCCTAGTGTTCCTGATGAAGTCTTGTGCATTCCTAGCATTTCCGAAGGAGTCTAATACCTTCCTAACATCCCCGATGGAATCTAGTCCATTCTTAGCATTCCTGATGGAATCTAGTCTCGTCCAAGCGTAATCATTTGTTTAATTGTCAACTACGTAATAAGCCACTTCATTGATATCGACCCAACTCACCCTACCAAGTGTTCGAAGGGTTAAATGTGCATTGATTCTTGAAATGTTACTAAAACTGTCTAACAATGGCTCAAAACCATAAGGGAATCCATCTAGAAAGGTCAGCAAAATCTGCCAAAATCAAGGGGGGTCACTCGAGCGAGCTGGAGGCCGCTCGAGCAGTCTACCGGGTTCAAAATTTTCAGAGAGTAGAAAAAGACTGCCCGATAGGCCGCTTGACAACTGCTCAAGCGGTGTCCAAATTTGTGAAGGCCGCTCGAGTGGTCGAGTGAATTTCTGGGTTTTTCAGCAGATTCAAGAACACGAACCAAAACTAATTTTTCTACCCCTACACGACACAATCATGCAATTTCACCACTCAACACACTCACAGACGCTTATATAAGGCATTATGTCCCTACCTCAAGGTTAAGATGATGGATTTGGCGATGAAGATGATCTCCTAGCTTCGAACGACCTCAAGAGCTTCGATTCTCCTTCCTCAAACTTCGAATTGACGATTCGTCTTTGGATATACGTCAAGCACGCATAGGCCACTCCATATCTCAAAGGAAATCAAAATCCGTTGGTTGGATTGATAGCATTTGTAGAGAGAATGTTGAGGGATTTTGAGAGAGAGAGAGAGAGAGAGATTTGAGCTTTGAAATCCCCCCTCTTTCTCCACAAAATTTGATTACTTAGCAAGCCATGGTGATTGGCCAAATAATGAAAATGCCCCCATCTCAATAATTTGACAAAATTAAGCCTCCGGGTCAAGTCCTAACTTACCCGAGCCCAAAACCATATCCTTCGACGATATATCTCATTAATTAAACATCTCCCACACAATTTAAAACGAGAAATTTTCCGGGTCTTCACAATTTTCCCCCATCCTTCTTTCTTATTATTCATATTTGAATGTCATATTTTTATAAAATGTTACATTTTATTAAGTTACTAAAACAAGCTCATCTTCTTCATGCCAACCATAGTTTCTAAATCACCCGCTCTCACAACTACCATTACGAAAACTAGACAACGATTGACCACCATCTCTCTTTGAGCCATCTTCTCTTCCCCCATCTCCTTCTATCACCACTCGACATCTAACACCGCTTCTCGTCACTATCCCTTCCCCCAGTCTCCTCGACCATCATCACCCTTCCTTCCTTGTCGGACAAGTGGCATATCATTCAAGAAACCTTGAGCTTTCAATAGTGGAGGTCTGGTGGTTGGGCTGGGTTGAAGTGGTAGAGTAACAAAGAGGAAGATTGTGGTAGCAAGGGTGGACTCCCCGTCCAAAAAAAGGATGCCGTCGGCCATCGATCAGTCACTCAAAGCATTTGTGCGCTTTTTTGGAGTTGCCTCAAGAAATTATTTAAGACTATCACAAGCAACCAAGTGGGTACATGCAAACAAAGATTATCAATTACGGGATAGGAACGTGTCAGACACCTCATCTTCCTAACCCTCGAGTTGATCTCTACAAAGTATTTATGAGATTTTAAAATTATGTTATGTCAATTCCATAACTAGGGAAAGGAGACATGCGATGGGGGTAAAGCGGTAAATGCCAAACATGCTTGCAATATTATAGATTTAATGCATGTATTAAATCAGTAAATGTAGACTGTACTTGGAAATAAAATGCAAATTGCTTCAAAACAGAATTGTCTTGGAGTACATGAGTGGTGTATCCCACGTCCAATCAACGTACGCCATACCTGCATGTCGTACGCCAATGCGCAAATTAGCGTAGTTTCAATATGATTTCTAAGCATACAAGTACTTATTTGTCATTCACTAAACATTGAAGTGCAAAATTGTAAAGGCCCAAAAATTTTAATTCAATAAAAAGAAAAATTTTAATTTTATTTCAATTCCCAAAATTGATTATGCATATATTCATTTATTTGCACCATTTTATTTTAAATGCATACACTTTATGTGGGCTTGCATGATTCATGCACAATATTGTGGTGCATGTATTTTGATCTAGCCCAAATTACCCTCTTAATTTATCTGGACCTAGTAAACCAAACCCAATTATTCTTGGCCCATTTCCCCTTGAGCCCATTAGAAAATTTTGGCCCATTACTTTAGCCCATCAGCATTTTCTTTGGCCCAAAAACCCATCCTAGTTGGTTGATTTTAATGGTGCACCTACACCCAAGTGTTTTTCCTTCCATCATTATTCTCACATACCCCCTTCTCATTTTTATTCAAAATTTTCTAAAAAAAATACCTTGGCAATGAAAATCTCTCTTCCCTAATAGATTTTTTTCCTGTGGCCATCACTCTTCATCATCTTCAACAAAAACCTCCATAGACCATGGTTTCACCCTCAAAACCTCCTTCACCCTCACATGGCTACTGTAGCAACATCTTCCTTCTCCAATGGCAACACATGTCAAGCTTTTCTTCACACTCAACCCCGTGTATCCAAGCCCTCCTATATAAACCCCATTTTCTGCTTCAATTCTCACATTTTCATGAGCCTTCCGAATTTAGAGAGAGAAGGAGTCCATCTTGAAGTTCCATAATCCACTGGGGCGTTTAATCCATTCAGATCATTCAATCTGAATTTTAATCAAGCTTTATCAAGGTAAATATACCTTTCCCAAGCCTTAATTTGTGTTTTAGATCCTTAAATCGAGCTTCACAAAGCTCCATTAAAAACCTGCTAAAATTTGGAGAAGAAACCTGTCCTAACCGGTCATCCTTTGACCCTGGTCGGTCAGATTTAGCCACTATGTAAATTTTAGTGCGACCATCCTGACTGGTCACATGTACCAGTCACCCCTTTACTGTTGACCAACCTTTGACTTCTATCTTGACCGGTCACCAAACAGCCTGACGGGTCAGATCCTAACCTTGTCACCAGTTTGACCGTTGACCGTTGACCATACCTGACTAGTCACCCATTTATCCTGATTGGTCAGATTTTGCTAATATTTCATTTGGAAATCCAGTGAGGACCTGAGGTTTCATATCTTATTTTATTGCTTTTGGTCTATTTTAGAACTTCGTGGTTTTGAGTTTAACGTTGAATTGTGGTTTGGTTGTATGGTTTAGAACGTTGGGGGATCGATGTAACTCAAGGGGGGTTAATGTAATTAATTATATTTTTAATATAAAAGGATTAGATAACCCTAAAATCAGTTTATATAAAATATTTACAACTTTTTTTTCTAGAGCTCTCTAAAATCCTAATTTGCTTGAGGAGAGAGAACGGACTAGTAGACGAAGGATTCGCGTGTAGTGATCAACTAGAAAGTTGTAGAAGACATTAAGAGCTTCACATAGAGTCCAAGATCAACCAAGTAAGCAGATTGTTCAAGGGTTTTTCGTTCATAATAGTATTTTCTGTGTTTTTATCACATAACGTAGGATTTTTTGTTGATTTATATGAAGATATTGTGTAGATCATATTTATTTCAATGGTATGTATGTTGTTTTGGGTGTATGATTGAGTCATGCATGATCTATGGTGTTTCTGAGTATATTGGATAGTTAGGTTGCAGAAACGAAAGTAAAAAATGAGGTTTGTTTGACAGAACAGATTCTGAAAATTTACCTAATCCTCTCGAGTGAGCTATAGGCCGCTCGAGAGACCTCTTTAGATTTTTGACAGTCTGTTTTGAACAGTAGACTGATTTTGCCCGCTTGAGCAATCTATTGAAACACAGAATGCCCTGATTTTAGTTTTTGGCATGTTTCTTGCCTTCCGGTCCATTTATGACTATTGTTTGAGTCTGAAATTGTTTAATTTCTGTATATATGACCATGCATGAATGTCGGATACCGGGTAGGAGATCGCTCGACAGTCGAAGCAGCTCATGATCTTGACTTGGAGTCTTTGTGATTCTTCCGGTGAAAGACTGTGAAGCTACCAGGTAAAGAGGTGGCCCAACGGTCAAGGCAGATAGTAAACTCTATGAGAGGGTCCTCGATGTGGGTAACCCGCGGTGCAAGACCGCCAAAATTATGCATGAGTCGCATGCTCAGCATGATAGTATTGTGGGTATTTAGTTGGTTGTTTATCATGTCGTTTATGCATATTATATTGTTGATGCGAGCATGTTTGATTCAATATGTTGATATTTCAATATGATTTTTCACTCGAGCTCCGTCTTTAACTTTTTTTTTTTTGTAAACTAACAATTTACAGGTGATGATGTGGGTTTGAGGACTTAGACCTCGAATATGAAGATGATCCAACATGCTAGTTTAGGATTTACTTTGAGATTAGCATATCCATGTTTTTAGATGTTTCAAACTTTATTTATTTATTTGGGTATTGTGGATATGTTTTGATTAATTCGTGTCCATATTAGCAATGATGAATTATTTGTTTATTTGGTCATCGGCTATTGGTTATGGAGATTTATTTCATTTAGTTAGAGTTATGTTATGTTCAATTTTGCTTTGTGTTATTTCATTACTTATTTTATACTCTAGAAGTTTGAGGTGTAACAAATCCAGCCTAACCAGTAACCCCTTCCAGTCACCCTTACCCTGACCGGTCATCCATACTAGTCACCTTGATCTTGACTGATTGCTTGATCTAGTCTCATGTACCGGTCAACCATACCAGTCACCTTGTACCCTGATCAGTTTTGTTTTCGTTTAACGTTCACCTTTAACCCAAACTTGAACTTTGGATCCTTTCAACCTAGATATCCTATTAGAACCCTCAATTATGATTCAAACTTTATTATGGCATATACTTGAACACTTGCAAGGTTGATCAAATCCACTTTTGTGCTTGTTACTTGATTAAATGTCTTACTTCACATGCTTAGCCATGTAATAATGCTTATAATTTTCTACTGACGAAAATCTAAACATGGTTAAGGAACTTACAAGACTTGGGAGTCTAGAAATGATAAGTTATCATTAGTCATCACTTCTCACGAGGTTTTGAACGAAAATGAAGATTTTGAAATGAACATCGGCATGTATGACACTAGAAATGAAATGACTCATTGGAAGATGTGTTAGGATGTCTTTAGTTGTGATATCGATTTTAGCCAAACTATGTCTGGTACCACCGAGCTACGTCTTGGAGCCAAGTTGGTCACGTCTCAAATATTAAGGCAAGTTATTTCGTGAGCTGATTATGTTCGTTAGCAATGTTGTGTCTTTTCAAATAAAACATAGTATGAAGGGAGGATGTAGAAATTTTTATATCAGGGTACGATACATAGGAAGCATAAAGTCCAGGAGCATAATGGGTGAGAACATGGGATACGAGAATCGATGTTTGGATACACTAGTATTAGATATGAGGTCTAGCTTACAGGTTGGGACCATCATGACACTATTTTGGATATGGATTTTTGACTTAGTAGCAACGCTTGCGTCAGCTTGAAACATGGAAATTGAAATAGATTTTGGGCGCATGAAAGTTGTCAGACACGATGTCAGAAATTGGACATGTAGTTGGACCTAAGAAAAATTATTACCTATATTTCACTTTGATTTAAATTCCGCGCTTACTTAATTAAATGCTTTCGCTTATTATTAAATGTTGTACTCTAATTTCTATTCTATAATCTATCGATTTTTCGATTACTTACTCATGTCATTATCTTGATAATGCAACATATAGATTATTTCCTAAATTGGATTATAGGCGGGATTATTTATTGAGTTTTATCGCTTATGGCGCAATTTTTCCCGACCCCTAACTTTTCATGTCAGGTGTCGAAGACATCACTGACGAACCCGACGTTCAAGGCACCGACATCGACACTTTCGAGGATGACCAAGTTACACCTTGGTTTACTTAGTTATATTTTGAGCTCTTAAATTTCAAAACTTAATGTAATTTCCTTTATCTCAATAGTTGTAATCAAACTTAATTTGGCATGAAATGAAATGTTATTTTTGGTTCTGTTAAATTATTTTTATTTAATGTCTATGAAATTCTGGGTGTTACAGAATGGTATCAGAGTTCTAGATTCCTCTTTACTTGAGACCTAGGGTAAATTGGGTAGATCACATTATGAGTATCGTATTACCTGGGTAGTTAATATTATGTGTTCACGTTTATCATTCAATATCATATATCATAAGTTTAACGCATATATATTTTTCTCGTAAATGTCATTCGATTCAGATTTTGATCCAGCGGAGCGCTACCTGACCGATTTCTTTGAGGATGAGTCAGTCGCTGATATCATTGCACTTCTACCACCGCCAAAGGTCGATGCACCATTACCATTATCGGAGGATGGTGCACCACAACTAGGGTGGCATGCTGAGGATGATGCTAATGACGAGGCAAATGACAAAGACATTAAGGAGGATGACCTCGATATAAATGATGATGATGACCTAATCATGGGGCAAGCCGAGGAGGACCTCAAGGAGTTAGAGTAGGAAAAGATGGCCAAGATAGACACTAATTGAGATGAGCCTTCAGAAGAAGGGCCAGAGAGCAAAGTGGAGCACCCTGCGACACTGGAGCCAATAGGAGTGCAGATGGATGTTGCTAGCTAGAGCACATGGGAAGGCTTTGAGTGGCATGCTCCGGGTACTATGGTGTACGTAAAGACTGCTCCTAGGAAATGGTTCTATTGGAAGGCCTGAGGAGAGCTGTCTTTTCTAGGACCCGTTGCTATCAAAGAGCAACTCAATATTCAAAGGTACTTGCTCAATGTACCAACAAGATTTCTAAAGAATGTGGGGTATTCAGTGTCAAGACATATGTTATAGAGGCAACTCTTGAGGGATAAGCGTCAGATTGCGAATTTGCTTGGTGAGCTGGACTTCTACGACCCTGCCACCTGTGCCAACACACATTTCCAACTTGAGGACTGACGCCGGCTCAACCCATGAGACCCAAACTCATGGTGCTATTGTCACGACCCGTCCCGTAAAGGTTAAGGCACGTGACCGGCCATGAGTGAAACTCGTTAAGGCCTTTCAAAATAGACTAGTTTAGGAATTTTCTATCAACATATTCGATATCAGAGTGCGGAAACAAAATTTACTTTCAGAATTCAGTGCATAAAGTAAAGTGCAATAATATGACCTTTATGGGCTTACAAACCAAGACTACGGCCCAAAATCCTAACCAGTCAACAAAATAAATGTTACAATCAAGGTCATGCTATATCAAAATATGCTAAATCTAGAGATCACAAAAGATAACTTTAATTCCAATACAACTTTGCAGAATTTCAAGCATAATCAGTTTCATTATAAAAACCTGTTGCATCAACAACTACATTAGCACTAGGCTAGTATGAGTCTAGATATGGCAAGTATACTAATTTTTGTATTAACATAACCTGTATTCTTGAAATCCATTATAATTAAATGATAACTTATGTGATCTGTGAATCCAGTTTTTAGGCTTATGCTAACCATGAATAATTATCAAATGGCAACTTGTATGACAATAAATTTAGCTTTTAGGCTTACGCTGTAACTATGTATGGCAACATTGTATGATCTACGGCAACACTAGTAAAATAGGAAGTGACCCCAAATATATAGTCAGGGTGATTTTTAGGGTTTTATACTAAAAGCCATGACGTTATGTAATGGATTAATTTTGGTTTGAATTATTTAAATAATTATTTCCTTTCTTAATGAGAATCTTTATGAGAAATATTTGTATTCTATCATATCATATTGTGCATGGGTGTCTCTTATTCTACATAGTAGATAATCTGGTATGTAGAGTTTGTCTTACACACAGAGTATCAGATTATTGGTTCTTGTAGAATATAAATCTTTAATTCATTGTCTTAGGTGGAATTAGACACACCACTAGTAGGACTGTAACACAGTGTTTCAGTAGCTCTGTCTTGACTACGGAAAATGGTATAGTTTCAACTCACTGTGTTAATACACTTTGTGTGTATTGAATACGACCACTTTGAGATAATTGTATTTATACTAACAATATAATACAATTCACATCTTATGGTTATTATGTATAGTTGTGCTCTTAATCCAAAGATAATTAATCGATGTGTACATTATTAACAAAATCCACATCCCTTTATAGGGATTTCTCATGTGAGTATTCGTTATTAGGCCGACATCTCAATACGTCCTATAATTATGTTTTTAATGATCGTATGTCTCAAAATTGAATTTTCTAAATCGAAAAATTAAATTACATGATGATTGTAATTATGCGCGCTATTTCTAAATTTAAATAATTAAATGGGTCAGGGTATTACATCCTTCCCACGTTAGAGAGTTTGGTCCCCAAACTTCATCGTAGCCCGGAGTTAGATTTCTAAGTCTGACTAAATCTGTATTTAAGCATCGATTCATAAAGTTTAAGCCAAGAGTTAGGTTGTACCTTGCTCAAAGAGTTGAGGATATAGTTGTCACCTATCACTCTTCCTTTCCCATGTTGCTTTGCCTCTCGACTGGTTCTTCCATCAAACCTTGACCAATGGTATTGTTTTGCTCCTGAGCTGCTTCTCTCTTCTATCAATCGTGATGTCTTCCCACTTCTATTTTGATATAGGCAGAGGCTGAAGTAGTCCTGCTGGTCTCTATCGCACCGCCTTGATCTTTTTACATTGCAAACACTTGCTCACGTATTCAGCGATCTCTCGTTTCAGTCCCATCCACCAATAAGCCTTCTTCAGATCTTGATACATCTTCATCCCTCCTGGATGGATTGTCATCTTTGACCTATGCCCCTCATCTGAAATCTTCCATTTGAGCTCTAGATTATTGGTTACGCAAATTCTGCCTCGAAACTTAAAGGCCTTGTCAATCATCTTGAAGTTCGCAGTCGAATTCGCCTTCATCTGGTCGTAAATCTTCTTTATCTTGGGATCCTCCATCTGTCTGAGTTTAATCTCTCCAATGATTGTTGGTTCTGCAGTGATGGTGGCGCAAAAGCCTCATTCCTCATGAGCTACTATCTCTAGCTCTAATTCCTCCATCTCTTTGATTAAGTGTTGTTGTTGAGTAAACAAATGGTTCAACACGCCGGTCGCCTTCTGGCTCAATGCGTCTGCCACTACGTTAGCCTTTCTTGGGTGATATTGTATGTTGATGTCATAGTCCTTCATCAGTTCTAACCACCTTCTTTGTCTTAAGTTTAGCTCCATCCGTGTGTAGATATACTTCAAGTTCTTAGTGATCAGTGTAGACCTTGCATGTAGCTCTTTACAAGTAATGACGCCAATTCTTCAAGGCAAAAAAAAAAAAAACTGCTGCAAGTCCCAGATCATGCATAGGGTAGTTCTTCTCGTGTGGTTTCGACTGTCGTGAGGCATAGATGATGACCTTCCCACGCTGCATCAAAACACATTCCAATCCTTGGTGAGATGCGTCGCTGTAGTTGGCAAATCCCTCTGCACCCTTGAGTAACGTAAGTATCGGTGTAGTGGTCAACCACTTCTTCAACTCTTGGAAGTTTTGTTCTTATTTCGAATGAACACCATCGTAATTGATCTGGTCGCAAATGAGGCAATATTCAAAATCTAATCGATAGCTAATAGTAATTATTGACAA
>JABCMJ010028294.1:0-42086 GCA_014822125.1 Arbutus unedo | reverse complement strand
TTCTTATCATAAAAACTTACTTGTTTCTTCTTTGTGACCAAGGTCCAGGCTCCCTCTGCTTTATCTCTGGCCACTGAAGACATAGTTTGTCCTCTTTCTTTCCTTATTCCACCATGGAAATGAGATTGAACTTGTCCTCCCCTTCTCTCTTCTTTCTCTCTCTCCATAACTCTTTTTTACAAAGTAACTCCTTCATCCATTTACATTAGCTTTTTTTTTTCGTAAGGCAAAGATAAATGTTGTATTGATTGAATGAGTGGTTGAAGTAGAACTTACAGACTCATGGTTGGAGAGGGTCCAACCATGAACTCCTATAACAAAGAAAACAACCTGGACACAACAGAAAAGTAAAGCTATCTGCTAGACCAAAGACCACAGCAGAAAGCCAAACAACTATTGCTCAAACTGAACAAAACTAGAGATATTATAGGACCAGCCAGAATTGATACATTATTGATTCTGCTAAATTCCAGGATACCTTAGTTAAAATGGTACAGGGCTAAAATTCCACCTCTGCATTATCTGGTGAAGGATCTTAATTATTAGCAGCGCAAGGCATGCTGGCTACTTACTAGTATTTGAAACACCACCATAAGAATTAGTGAACCTGAACCAACTGCTGCACTTCTAGTACTACTCGTGGATGCATTTGTGGGTGCTCCACCCCCGCCATCTTATCGGATACCGATAAGCGTCTGATGTGCTCCAATACGTACCGGATACATTTAGAAGTATCCAATATTAAAAATTAAAATTAAATTATTTTAATTTCAGATACACAATGGATACATTTGGATACTTCTGGAAACGTTTTCGATACGTTGCTGAAGGGATGAACAAATGTAAGACTACATGGTGCCCCTGTTTTCGTTTTGGTCCTCGATGTTCTAATGTATTGGCGATTGCTTAATGTGGTCCATATATCTCGGATTTGTTGATTTTTTTTATGTAAGTCGTTTAGCTTATGCAGTTTTGCAATTTAGAATTGCCTACTGTTTGAAAATTTTATTCATTCTCTTTATTTTTCATTTTTTTTTTTTGCATATAATAGGTCTATTTACAAGCATGGAGTGTTGGATATCTATTTTCATGGACAATGATGACAATTTATCCTATTTTGTGATTTTTGTTTGGACATGTATTAGGTATTAATATTGTGGATTATTTTGGTAGCGTGTTAATTAAGTACGATGGGAGATATATATGTTAAGCATATATGAACAATGTGGATGGATTCTTTTTTTGGACAAGTTATATAATATATATGGAATTATGATGTTATCTTTGTTCTATGGGAAAAAAAGGGTTTGTTTTCCTAAGAACATGTACTATAATGACAAACAAGTGTATATTAAGACTAATTTGATATATATTCGTATTCAAAAGCACTGCTGAATTTTTTGGGTATTTTAAAAAAAGAAATATATGGCAACGGTTATTTTATACAATAACAATGGTTGCAATATTACTAGAGGATTGACTTTGACGATGGTTGTTCACAATATATTGACGGCTAGTAAGACAGGACTAGAACTGACCTTTCCCAACGGTTCAAGCTGTTGCTAAAACAATATTTATACCAATGCTCGTCAAAACCATTGGTATACCCCTACAATGATGGATACCTCGCGACGTTGTGACCGACGGTTGTTTGACCGTTGGTATCGCTTTAGCAACACTTTTTGCATTCTCTAACAACGTTTTTGACTGTTAGTAGATCCCAATTTTCTTGTAGTTCGCAATTCGAGGGCTATGCCTCCACGTGGCCGTGCCAAGGATAGAGCCCGTGCCAAGGATAGAGCCTTTGACATCACAATCGGAGGTTGCAACTTGAGAGATCTTGATCCCAGTGATGAATGCTGACTGTGTAGAGGTTTGGCCTAAGCTGGCATGTCGTGTGCTCGGCATTGACCAAGGCACGCTAGATATCCTTGTTGAGCCTTCTTGGTCCAATGAGGATGAATTTATCTTTGGGCCTAGCCCAGCATGGATGGGCTAAGCGTGATCATGGGATGAGGAACGTCCACTGTATTGCGGATCCAACCTACTACATACGATAAGAACAAATTTATATTAGTTGATGGATTGATAAAAAAATCATCAAAAGAATTTAGTGCAAATAATTAGGTATCGAATATGTAATGAGTGGCGTTGATATTAGATAGTATCTATCGATATCCTAAAAGCTAATGGCTGAAGAGAGCAAAGAAATGCCCCTGCCATTCGTGTTCTTTTTTATCTCTCTCTCTCAAATAGATCTCAATGGGTCAATTTTGCGCCCATTTGTTGTTACATTTTGATGTTACTCGCAAGCGTACAAAATTATTGGAGTATATGACGAGAATGAGGTCGAATTCATTTTGCAGATCGACTATGGTTGAAAAACTTAATTAATTTAAAATAAAATTCCTAATTTAGTATTTCACAATTTTTAATTTTTACTGTGAAAATAAAATAAAACAAAACTATAAATATGAAAGATGGATTAAACGTAGTGCATAAAGTACTAGGGCACCAAAATCCATTATGTGCCCAATATCCTTTTAAAACTTATCCTCCAATTTTTTATAGAATAATTTAAATCAAGGTCTAATAAGTCCAAGCAGCGTAAGTTTTCATTCCATTAGGATTTTCAAGTTATGATTTAATCTCAATTTTATACGATTTGACATATTTGCAATATCATGTATGACAATGCCGTTTCATTGTAAAAGTAGAAATGATTGATAATTAAAAACATGTGGCACAATTTATATGGTAAGGAATCTTGAAATATTACATAAAAGTATCCCATGATTAATGGGTTAAGTGCTTAATAGGTGCAAATTTAAAATTATTGGTAATTTTGATATTTTTTAAAATTTAGAACCAAAAAATAATCTTAATCAGTGGATGAAATAAAAAACTAGTTGACACTAATAAATATGACCAAAAATTAAAGGCCACATAAAACAACTTAACCTATAAAAGTAATATCCTCCTCCTTTAGTTTCTCTAATAAGAATATAAAAAGTAATACAACAAAATTAAACAAAGGAAAGAGAGAAATAAGAGGATAAGTGTCTTTTTTTTTTCCTTCCCTTGAATGAGCATTTGTTACATGTCAATTCAAAGGAAAATCATCCCAGGTTTCGGAGCATGTGCATCTACGTACATTCTTTCTCAAAAACTAAACTTTATGTTCACTCAAATTATTGAATCCATGACTTCAAGTTTCCAACCCTTCTCCTTTGCCACATGATATGCAACTCAAGTTTTTGACTTTTCTCCAACTTTTTAATAGATAAAATGCTTAAGCTTGTTATACCTTTTTCTTTTCATTCTTTTTTTACCAAACTTGTAAAAATAAATACCTACAAAACAAAAACTAAATAAAATGAGACTAAACAACATAAAAATATGACTAACAAAATATAAATTAGAGATAAAATATACACTAAAACGTGTACATTAAATTCTCCCAAATCTATACTTTGCTAGTTTTCAAGTAAACTAAAATAAAAAAATAAATTTAAACAAATTGTACTAATATTGTAACGTTTTGAATTTGAAAAATATTAACAAAAAGTAAAGTAACTATTTTTTTCAACATTTTATTAAAAATAAAGTTTAATACATATATTTGTTATTGGCAAAACACAAACTACTAACATAGAGTTACTAATATATATTTTTATATTATTCAACAAAAAAGCTTTTTAACATAAAGTCAGAGAAGTTTTAAGTCTAGATTAGATAAATTATGGTTTGACCATTTCTTCTTCCGAGAATTGGCCTTCCTGGATTAGATATTCTGGATAAAACATAATTAATTTCAATAATAACGGAACCTTATAATCATCAACAAATCCTATAGTGCTTCAAACAAAAATAACTCACTAGGCAAAACCAACATGTGGTTCTTTTCGGTAAAAGTAATAGAAAACAGGGAATATAATTTGGGTACTAAATAAATTGTACTTAATTCTTAAATATTAGTAATTAGACTAAATAAAATTTAAATTAATAATTTAAGAATTAAATAAATAAAATTAATAATTTAAGAATAATTTAAAAATTTTATGCACAGAAACGAAGTAAACGAATCCACTCGACCTTGTACTTGCGTTGAGAAAACCAAATTCCGTTGTCCATGGGACGCTCGCGCTCGGAAGCCCCCCGAACCTTCCCACCGACAACACAGTAGACAACTTCCGCTCACGGATATTAGCACAAGCAGTCCAATTCCTACTCGAACACTCTCTCTATACTTATCTCATTGCCAAGTCGTTAATGGCGAAAGCGCAGTCGAATACTCGACAACAATCCGTTGCCTAGAACCGGCCATAATGTTCTTCAACGATTGCATTCAACGGAGGCTAGCGTCTCTGCTGCGTCCATGGCTGCGACAGGAACCGGAATTGGAACTCAAGCTAGGGCTTCTCTCCTCTCACGGTGTCGCTAAGAACCTCAACTTCGACCCTTTGCTTCTCAACCAGCAGCTGTTAGATGAATCGTCTCGCTGGTCTTTCAAGGAGGCAGCTGTCGAACAGTCGAGTGTTCGAGTATCTTACTGGTCTTTTCCCACCTTCATACTTGAAGTTCACGGCGTCCGTGTCACTCTAGCGCTTGGGTAAAACAGTGTTCTCTCTCCATTTCTCTTAAAAAAGGACTGTTTTGTCGTACGTATTTTGTATGTCTGCATAAATTGAGCTAATGTGCTTATTTGTACAATTTTTCTTCAAGGGAATTAAAGGAGGAGAGAGCTTCTAGAACGAGGTGGAAATTAAGTGACACGGCTTCGGAAGATAAGGAGAAGGTTATAGCTGAAATGGATCCCGAGGTATCTGTCTTGCTTGCTTTTTATAGTGAGAAAACTCACAAGACAAAATGGATGTTTTTCATGTAACTGGGCTTTATATTGTTAAATTAATCCCAAAAAGTTGGTAGCTGTGATTGATGCTTGCAGAAGCTTGAAGTTCTTGTAAAACAAAGTTAAGACTACAGTGGCATTGACAATGTTGGTTGCGCCAAGCAGTTAGTATCACTCGCTTTCTGTTCGTTTAGTGATGCAGGAAGGCATGTTATGGAATGAACAACAAGCTCCTCAATGGAAGAGGAACTCCTTCTGGGATGTTATTTATCAAGAATAAGTCTACAAACACACGAGGCACCACGGGTGGACCTGTGGTTTGCGGAAGGGTTGCCCGGGCACCCACTGTTTTTGCTATCATCACAATGCATATTCTATAAATACATATTATAGCAGCAAAATCAAGTATTTTGGCACCCTCGCTGCAATGCTTAAACCCAATTTAACGTGGAAAGAAAACTTATATCAGGTTGTGACTTAGGCTTTGCTTCAACAAGTTAGACTTTACTTTATTAGTACAAGATGTAGGCTTTATCTTCCAAATGGAAATAAATGATATACTTAATCTATGATAATCATAAATGAAACTGCGTGTATTTTTCTTGTGAAATTTTAATCCTGCTTGTTATATATTTCCATGCTCTGTATTTCAAGATTTGACACCCCTAAAAGTAAATCTTGGTTCCGCAACTGGCACCGCCTCATTCGTCATTTGATGGTTTGTTATTTTTGTCTTAAATCTAATCACCAAGTGAGTGACTGCCACATTAGCGCGTTGTATGGATCATTTACAACATCTTCTATTGGTAGAGTTTCTCATTAGTCACAAATAAGTTAGAGTAGCGCCCATAACCGTTACATCCCTCTTATGGTCATAGTAGTCGAAAAGAAGCTAGTAAAAAAACTTAGGAAAATGAATTCTTGCTAAGCATGCTAAATAATTATGAAAACATAAAAACTATTGAAAAAGAGAAGATTTGAGTTAAGGTCAAATCTGGAAATTAGAGAGAACCACCGCTAGGTTCCTAGGTCATAAGAAAACAATTTTTCTTATGACAACAGATGATATTAAACTTTTGTGGATTTAGAGGGGATAAAATCTTGCTTTCTAAATTTTAGCTGTCATTGTACATAGAAGTTCAGCTAGTTCCAACGTAAAAACAATCGAAGCATACATTTTCTACCCATAGCAGACTTGCACTCCACTAAATGGAGCCTTGAAGCTTGAAAAACCTGGTTTTCATTTTCACATTCAATTGGTCTTGACTGCCTTTGCTGATTTGCATTTATCTGTAACTTTGCTAAAAAACAATGTATGGGCTTAATCTGGTTCACAGGGTAATGACTGAGATTCACTAATTCAAGTTCGAGCAACATTAGGTTACTTAAAATTATCATATATAGGCTTGTTGAATATATTGGACTACAAGAGTGAAATATAATCAGTAACCACGGGGTTTTTGATGGATTTCAGGGTCGAGATTTACATGAAGTTATGCAAACGTTATCAGACATCAATTACTCAAGAAATCGGAAGAATACCATCCTTAGTGAGATACTTGAGCGTTGTCAGTTGCAGATGCGTGACATTCACGTTCAAGTGCAATTCCCCATTTTAAATGATACATTTGGATGTTTGTGTGAGATAAAGGAGCTTAATGCAGAACCTATGTATGCCGAGAATGGGTGTATTTTGAAAGGACTTGTCAGTTCACTATTTTCTCCTTCCAAGGAGGGATCTTTCAGTCTTGACGTGAACGGTTTTGAGATTGGGTTGAAGAGAAGAGATAGAATCAGCTGTCCTATATGTTCAGCGGATCTGTTCGCTCGCATGAAATTCAAAGGTCTGCAGCTTATTGACGTCAATCTTAATGTTCCAGAGTTAAGTTTTTCATTTTCTCCAGAAGAGCTTCCTGTTATTGCAACATTTTTCACACTCTCACGGAATGAATGCAATAATCCTAGAAATGGCAGGCACCTATGGAAAATAGCCGCAAGCAGAACTAGTTCTCTGACTGTGACTTCTAGATTGACATTGTACAAGTTGGTTTGTATTGTCTGTCTATGGTTAAGATATGTCGATGCTTATGAGAATCTACTTCTATTAGTTGGATATCCCGTGGACAACATCATCAAAAGATCTGCTGTTAAGATGTCCGAGGATAACCCCTTTTCAGTATCTGTTAAAAAGCAATGGAAGACGGTTTCTGAAATTGAAAAGAAGCTGCCTGCTGAGGCCATTGCACAGGCACGGCGAATAACCCGTTACAGAGCAGCATTAAATACTCGACAAACGAAGAATCATTCTAGTAAATTGTTCGTTAGTACTGGCTTTGGATTTTTCAGGAGGGTTATTATACTCCTACAACTTATTTGGAGCTTCCTGTGGGGAGCATTAAGGTCATTAATGAACTTACTTCTGCAAATATTTTTGAATGACCGTTCATTCATTGATGGACAGAGTGGAGTTTCTGAAGATTTCTGTGCACAAAGTTGCTTCAGTGTAAGCATGGGGATAATCTCGGTTGTTTCCCCAGTGAATAGGGTTCAGACTCTTATTGGTGGTGACCCAATTGCAAATGTTGGGAGCTCATCCTCGGATGCAATGTCATCTTGTGTTTCAATTGATGGCTTGTTCTTTACGTACACACGAACAATTTGTGAGCAGTGCTTTTTCTTTTCATGCGGGAATTTGAAGGTTATGTCCTCAGCTAGTGCTGAAGATGGCTTGATGAGTAAGAATAGATATGTGAAAGGACACTTGAAACAGAAAGTTGGTTATTCAAAAACCATTGTATGGGGTGAGCCTGGACGAGTGTTTTATTGTCCAGAAGAAGATACAACTGAAACCACAAATGCAACTGAAGGGACATCTGCCCCACCCTTGTGGAATCTTCTAGGTGAAATGAGGTTAAATTGGATAAACTCCTGCACAAAATTTGAAGGAAGTGTGATTCAGCGTTCAGAAAATCCTTTGATTCTCTGTGAGATAAAGAGATTTGTGACGGATCAAACCGTCAAGAATTTGAGTTCTGGGTTTTGGAAGTGCAGCCTGATGGTGGGAAAATTGAAGTTTGTCTTGGATTATCCATCGATACTATCAATTGTTCAAGTTCTTAGACAGATACAGCATGCTCTTTGTTGGACAGATAGCAGCAGGGGAGCACAAGTTCTTTTGCCGCCTCCAATGACATGTGAGATCCCACCACCAATCAGTTGGGATAGGAAATGCAACTCATATATTAGTGAAATGGAGAAGTCAGTGCTTAAAATGCTTCCACAGAAACATGTTCAGGTTGCAGTTTTTATTGCTGGTCCTCTCATCAAATTATCCCTGAGAAAGGAGGGTTTCCATGATGAGTACGCAAATGGAAGCCATCTGTCTAGCCTGGATGATCTTCACGTTGAACTTGATGTCCACAACATAGAACTTGCTATTTGGCCGACTTCGGACTCTGATTTTGTAGCTTCTACTGACTGGCAAGGATTGAATGATACAGGGCGAGAATCTTACAGGTTTAAGGAGCTTCCAACAGTTAAAGTTCCTAAGATGGATACTGAGATTTACACGTGTCAAGGGAAAATTTTGCTTGGTGTTTACGTAAAGGTTATTGGTTTAGAGGCTTACCTCCATGACTCAGCAGCAAATCAACAGTCCCAAGTTATTTTGCTAAATCCTACAACTATCAAGTCATCATGCTCGAGGTACGATCTCAGTCAAGACTTTTCGCTCCTTATCTGGATACTGCGGTTCCTCTAGATAGAGGATATTGACACGATCTTGCTATTTCTTATTGTATCGAGCTTAATCACTTGGCAGGCTTACTGGTTAGATTCATTTACGCACCTAGGTCTTTATTAAGACGTGCATTTTCCGATGGTCTGAGTAGTCCAGTTGTCAAAGCCACTTTTTGCAATTTGTGTGCTGGAAATTTGTGCATGTTTCTTAATGGCATTTTTTATTTCTTTCTTAGGGACTTTTTCTTCTTCACTTTTTTGGAGTAAGAAAATACCAAGGTGTTCTTGACATGGAAATATAGAAGTTTTGATATACCATCAAACTTAGCAACAAGCTTCGAATATTTCGTTTGGCTCTTCTTGTCAAATTATCAATCCTCATTTTGGGAGGTATAATCTTGCTGATATGGAAATGAAGGTGTAATATTGCCTTGAAGGCATTTTATTGTGTGTTTCTTGGTGACTCCTTCATCTCTTGGAAAAGCAAGAAACAGTCTGTTATTGCTCGCTCCACTGCTGAAGCTGAATATCGGTTTATGTCTCAGATGACCGCCGAAATTGTCTGGCTTCGTTGGCTTTTGTCGGATATGGGTGTTTCACTTAACTCTCCCACACCTCTTTATTGTGATAACAAGAGTGCTATTTAGATTGCATATAATTCTGTCTTTCATGAGAGAACGAAGCATATTGAGATTGATTGTCATTTCATCCGCTAGCATCTCCAGTCTGGCACTATTGATCCCCCTTCGTTTCGTCCTCCTTTCAATTGGCTGATTTCTTCACTAAGACTCACACCGTTGCTCGCTTTTGTTTTCTCTTTGGCAAACTCACGATGCTCTCCGCTCTCACATCCTGAGTTTGAGGCGGGTTGTGAACGTAGTCTAGCATAGCTTAGCTTATTTAGTTATTTGTTCTTACTTTAAGGGTATTTTTGTCCTTTTATCTTATTAGGGTTTTTAGGGTTACTAGACTTAGCTTATTTAACCACATTGTCTTGTACACTAACATTATTCAATGATGCAGTAGAATAAAGTTTTCCCTTCTAACAGTTTAACCCTCTTCTAGTGGTGCACATTCTCTGCATTGTTAATTTTTTTATATATTTGGTGATGGAATAGCTCATTTGGTATGTATTTTCCGGTGTTTTGGTTTCATATGCCATATTGCACCTTTCTTCCCCTTCTCACTGATTATGTGGGTACTTTATATTGTATGGCAGGGAAGATGTTCATTCATTTAGCACGTCAATTATTGCATTCTCAGTAGCTTGGCATGGGATGGCGGCTGGACTGTCTGTCTTATTATGCATGGATAAGTTTTCTATTTTGGTTGAGGTGATTCTACTCTTTTGTTTGGTTGTTGTTCTGCTTCAGCATTTAGTTTAGTTTATTTATTTATTTTTAGTTTGTTCCGTTCGAATTCTGCATTTCAGTGTTGTTATTTTCTAAAAATATGGTGCATCCTCTTGTTTCATTTTTCTTTTTAAATTTACGTTTCTCTTTTTTCCTTAAAGCACTTGGGGGATGCTTGTAAGTCGTCTCTTGATATGACACTTCAACCCTATTCTTACTTGCTTATGTGTACAGGGTTGTCAAATACCAATCTATGGAAAGTCTCGAAGGTCTTTCACACATTCCCAACAACTTTCGTTGTTTACCATTACTCCATTAGAGTTAGTTTGCTTATTATTAGAGAAACCATTGTCCTCGAACTATATTTCATGAGTATTAGGCTTTTGTTAACATTCTAAACACTTTGATAAACTCTGATAACATGGTATCATAGCCTAACACTAACCCCGAACACATCCAATAGTTGTAGCCGATGCCCTCGACGATGATGGAGATGGTCGTCGTCGATAGCCCTCCTAACAACTCGCGACCTTTCGAAACCCCCTCCTACCAGATCGCGCATCGAAACCCATATCGTGACCCTTCAAAACCTAGATCGTGGCGTTCGAAACTCTTTGAAATCCTTCGAAACACTCTAGCAACCTCCGAACTCCTCCAAAACTCTTTGGTGACCCTCCCAAATCCTTTGAAATATTTCAATGAACCTCCAAAATCCTTCAACAATTCTCTATGCCACTCAATCTGGCACCTCAGATCTGATATCTCGCTAGGTGATCTCTCTCTCTTGCTAGATTTGGTGCTATACTACTGGTTCTCATGTATTTGACCCTACTGTGATTGATGTTTGATGTTCATATGTTGTTAGCTGTGGTTGATGGTTGATGTCTCTAGTTTGATTGATCTATTTCTATTGATGTTTCAAGTTCATTTGATGGTTGTTTGATTATGGTAATTGAATATTCGTTTGTGTTGTTGATGTCAGATTTCGGCCTACGAAAGTGATTGGTTGTTGACGCCTAATGGTTGTTTTTTCAGTTGGTTGTTGTTAGTGGTTAGTTGACTGTTGGTAGTAGTTTTCTTTGCTAGTTGTCGATCGGTCATAATGGCTTTAGCATCTAGTCCTACTTCTAGTGTTGTTCTTAGTTTTTTCTGGTACTGCTTGGTTTCCTGATATGTTATCTATTACTTCCACTTGGTTGAATGAAAAGAATTATGCCACTTGGCGTGAGGCCATTGGGATGTTATATTTTTGGATAAAAGACAGTTTTCCCATTTGAGTGATGATCCCCTATAGGATAGTGATCCAAAATATTCTACATAGAGAACTGAGAATGCTTGGATTCGTATTTAGTTATGGAATAGTATGGAGTTGTAGGTTATTGGTACATTCGTTTTCTTACCCAATGTCAAACTTGTGCCGTGCCATGTTTAGGATTTGTACTCAGGTTTTAATAATTTTTGTAGCACTTATGATCTTAACTAGACCTACCTTTCTCTTGCTCTTGGTGATTTCTCTTTGGAGGACTATTTTGCCAAGTTTTGTGGCATTTGTGAGGAGATCAACATTTGCCAATCTATTTGTGTCGATATTCAGGTTATGCAGCGGCAACGTGAATCTGTGCATGTGGCTCGCTTCTTGTCAGGTTTACCTTCGTCTTATGATCTGATTTGATCTCAGCTCTTGGGTGCTCGTGAATTACTTCTCTTAGTGATGTCTTTAGCCGTCTACTTCCGGCGTCCGTATCTGATATTTGATCTCCTTCTCCGTTGCTTCTTGATTGTGTTGCTTTGGATACCAGAGTTTCAGGTGGTTTCTTTTTATGTGGTTCTAGCCATGGTGGCCAGGAGTCAGGGGGGAGGTCGTGGTTCTAGTCGTGGTGGTCGTGTGCCACAGGGAGGTAGCGATGGCCATGGTCATGTTTCTAGTCATTGCACTTTCTGCAATGGTGATAATCATACTGTTGATTGCTATTCGGATTGTCATGGAGGCCCATCTACCCGTGTGGTTACTGTTACTGAGGATGATGGACAACTGTCCTTGCGAAGCTCTTCTAGCTCAATTCCCCCAATTGTTACTATTATATAAGCTGAGTATTAGCACCTTGTTTCAACACAGATGTCTCTCTATTGCTTGTCTGGCCACAAATTATCCTTGGGTTATTGATTTGGATTCCTTTGATCATATGACGGGATTCTCTACTCTATTCTCTGGTCACTAATCCCTTCAGAAGCCTTCACGTGTCACATTGGCTGATAGTTTCACCACTGATATTACTGGTTTGGGTTTTGGTACTTTGAGTTGAGTGCTTTCTTTAAGTTCTCTTTTACATGTTTCTTGATTTCCTTTTAGTCTTATACCTGTTAGTAAGATTACCAAGTTCTTGAATTTCTTTGTCACATTTTTACCTGATTGTTGTGTTTTTAGGATCTCATAAGGGAGAGGAAGTTTTTTGGGGATACTGAGCATGGTAGCATATATTACTTTACTGCTGACGAGCCTCCTCAATTCGTTGCACTTTAGACTTTAGTGTCACCGTATGAGTATCATTGTTATCTTGGCCATTCGTAGCTTCAGAATCTCAAAAAGTTGGTTCCATCGGTAGTCGTGTTAACATTTATCATGTGAAATCTGTGAGTTTAGTAAACACCGAGTTTCCTTTTCTCCTAAGGTTGAGAGTCATATGTCTGGTCTTTTTCGTTTAGTTCATTCACATGTTGGGGTCCTACTTCCCTCACGCTTTGGTTTTCCATACATTGTTATTTTTTGGTAATTACTCTCAGGACACTTATGTTTATCTTATGAAAGAGTGGTCAAAGTTGTACTCAATCTTCAGATCACTTTCTATAGAAATAAAAACTCAGTTTTGATGTTCAAATTTGTATTTTCCGATCTGATAATGCCCGTGAATATTTTCGTGATGTTTTGTCCTCATTTTTTGATGACCATGATATTATTGACTAGTCTTCTTGTGCTTAGACTTCTCAACAAATGGGGTTCTTGAACGCAAGTTGTGACATTTGTAGAGGTCACATGTGCTCTCGTCTTTTGGATGCAGGTACCTAAATCCTTCTTGAGTGATGTTGTTTTTATTGTTAGGATATCTTGTCAACCGTAGGCCTTCTACGTTTCTAGGGTTTTGTTTCCTGATCGTCCCCTATATACACTACCACTTTAAGGTTTTTGAAGATACATGCTATGTTCATGCCCCGATCCATCAAGTGTGATTTTCTTGGTGACTCCCTCATTAAGAAAATGATATATTGTTATTCTCTTTCCCTTCATTGTCATTTTGTGTGTGTTGATTTTGCATTTAATGACTCGTTACCTTTTTTCTTGTGTTCCATGTTGAGGATGCATCTTAGTATATGCTCACTTTAGTTCCATCACCACAGTCGCCTGCCACGCTCCCATTGCAGGTATATGGTTGTCGACCCATAGTTTTATCTGTTGCACCTCAATCTACCGCTTTGTCTTCTTCACCTCAATCTACCGCTCCGTCTTCTCCTTAGCTATGAGATCCCGTCAGTTTTCCGGATTCTCTTCCTATTGCTCTTCGTAAAAGTACTCGTACTTGTACTTCACATCCTATGCTCAATATGTATCTCTTGACCATTTGTCTCCTTCCCTCTGTACTTTCGCTACTTTTATTTCATCTGTCTTTGTTCCTAACACTGTTTACAAGGTCTTGTCTATTTTTAAGTGGCGGACAACCATAGAGGATGAGATGTCTGCTCTTCACAATAGAACGACGGAGTTGGTACCTCTTCCCTCTGAAAAACCACCGTTAGTTGTCACTGTGTGTTCACTGTGAAATATCATCGTGATGGGGCCGTTGAGTGCTATAAAGCTCGACTTGTTACCAAAAGCTACACGCAAACATATAGTGTTGATTATACAAAGACCTTCTCCCACACTGCTAAGATTGGGTTTGTTCGGCTCTTTATCTCTTGCTCTCAACCTTAGCTGGCCCTTATTCTAGTTGTATGTCAAAAATGCTTTCCTGCATGGTAATCTACCAGAGGAAGTATATATAGAGCAACCGCTCAGCTTTGTTGCTCAAGGGTAGCGTAAGTAGGTGTGTCGTCTTTGCAAAGCTTTATATGGTCTTAACTAGTCTCCTAGCATTTGGTTCGGCAAGTTCAATGATGCTATCTTGAGATTTGGCTTGCGCCGATGTCATTCTGATCATTGTGTATACTCTTTTACTTCTGATCATGGAAAAATATTATTGGTTGTTTGCATAGATGGTTTTATCATTACAGGTGAAGATTAGAAAGACATAGATGATTTAAAAGACTTCTTACGATGTCAGTTTCATACCAAGGACTTGGGAAAATTGCATTATTTCTTAGGTATTAAAGTTTCTCGATCCAAATATGGTATTAACTTATCACAGAGGAAGTATGTGTTTGATATTTTGGATCAGCTGGTTATTGGGATCGAGGCCCGTTGAGACTCTTATGGATCATGATGTCAAATTTTTTGTAGATTAGGGAGAGTTGCTTGCTAATCCTCATTAGTATTGCCGCATGGTAAATTAAATTATCTTACCATCGCACATCCTGATACCTCATTCACTGTAAGTGTGGTGAGTCAATTTATTTTTACTCCCCACCTTTCACAATGGGAAGTTGCTCTTAAAATTGTGAGGTATCTGAAAGAAATAAGATTTGTTTTATCGAGCTAGTGAACACTGCGGGTTGAAGCGTTAACCGAATCAAATTGGGGAGATAGACCATTTGACAGGAGATTACTGTACCTTCTTTGGTGTAAATCTTGTCACTTGGAAGAGTAAGAACCAAACAGTAGTTGCATACTTTATTGCACAAATCGAGTATAGAGGCATGACTCGTAGTATATTTGAGATTGCATGAGTGCACTCCTTTCTTGAAGAGATACGATTCAAGGTGCCTATGAATTTGTATTGTGATGATTAAGCAGTCATTCATATTGCATCTAATCCTATTTTTCATGAGAGAACTAAGCTTATTAAAATTGATTATCATCTAGTTCGAGAAAACATGGATGGTGGGGTACTAGCTACTCCCTTCGTGTCTACCAGAGCCCAATTAGCTGACATGTTTACTAAATCATTGTTTAAGCCACGATTAGAGTTGTTACGTTAGAAGTTGGGACCATGTGATATTTATGCTCCAGTTTGAGGGGGATTGTTAGATTAGTGTGGTTATTATTAGAAATTGAGGGTATTATTGTCCGTGTACTCTATTTATTTTCTCAATATATAAAATATATGTGTATTAGGGTTTGGTTAACACCCTAATCATTTTGGTAAACTCTACACCATTTACAACTGTATAATGCAGTTCGACGTGAAACAATAATAGCCTAAGTTTGTTCAAGTTTTGTATTAGGGTTTATTTGTAATTTTAGTAACTATTGTTTACGGAGCTTTATGTTATATTCTTCTTCACTTGGTAATGATATAGCTAAGTGCTATGAAAAAGGAAAAATGACAATTGTTAAGGAGCAAAATTTGGAGCCATAACATCTTTAAAACTCGAGAATGAGTTTTTTTTCCAGCAAAAAGGGTTTGATAGAAGGTGATTCTATAAAATATTGAAGTCCGACAAGTTATTTCAGTTTTTATTGAATAGTATTTAGGGTTTGGAGGATGCAAATATAAGAATCGATAAGAAAGTTGAGAGAAAGGTCAAGATTTGAGAACCTTGTACGATTGTCTAGGCATTGACGATGCACATAAAAAAACACTCTATCTCAGCGTTAAAATCAACGGCTGAGATTAAAACACCCTCCCTCTTCTCTTTCCTTCTTTACATGTTAACCCCCTCTCTCTCCTCCCCCATCGACGTTCTCTCTCTCCCCTCCCCCACAGCTTTTCCCTCTCCATCTCTGACAAGCCCAACTTGGAAAATGGCGACTCTTTTCCGGCAAACCCAACTCCGGCGATCATATCATGTGTAAGTCCATAAACCCAATCCAAACAAGAAGACATATCTTCCGAGTTAGAAAAAAAATTAAAAGTTGCGATATTCAACAGCAGCAAACATTGCCGTATAGATCTTTAACTTAATTTGGATGCTTCAACCATAAACAAATCACAGTATTATCAAGAAAGAATAGCAAGAGGAGTTGTTATAACTTATACTCTTCGAGTAAATTGACAAATGGGTTGTAAATAAAGCATCTAGCTGAGATGGGGTTTGAGACCGAAGCGTGCTGAAGAAACCAAATAAAGCATCTACTGGACGATATACGTACATCACACTTAATACAATGCGTATAGCCCTTCAGTAGGGAACGTTATCACGGAACCTCATTTTAATTCCTGACCAGTCTCGGCTTTTCCAGTGCTGAAACTAATGCTTGAATCTCGGCTACCATAAGATTAAACAAAATAAGGGCTAAACCTGTTTACATACTTACACGTGCTATGGTCGCCGGAGTTGGGTTCGCCGTAGATGGATAGGGGAAAGCTGTTTAGGGGGTGTGTGTGTGTGTGGGGGGGGGGGTTTAACGTCTTAAGTATGAGAGGGAGGAGAGTGGGTGTTTTAATCTTAGCCGTTGGTTTTAGCGGTTGAGATGGAGTGAATTATCCAAGCTTTGTTCATATAGCCTATAAGCCTCTCCATCTGCAGTCGACAATAACCTGCGGCCTCTCCACCTGCTTGCATTATGTTTTCGGTTGGATCAAGTTTCCATCTTATTTTTTTGTTTTATGCCTAGAGGGCTATAAGAAATTAATAGAAAGTAATATTGTTTTTATTTTGGTTGATTTTGTAGACTACGTCATTTACCCACTTTCGAAAAAGTGGGGTGCCAGTAAAACCAATCTTCATTATTTCTTCTGGCGGTAAAATTGTCTCATGAGTGCTGATATGTTTCTCAGCAATAATATATGATCGCAGCATATGTTACATTTTGAATAACCTTCTTACAAAGACAACGAATCATAAAACTACATCGTGTTTATAGGTGGATGGCTAATTAGGACCAAAACTCTCCTCTTGTCAATAATGATGAATTCTGAGCGAATTTTTGTGGACAACCGTCAGGCTCCAACTCCTCTTGGTGGGAGGCTTAAACTGCTAGTAGTTTCTTATTTGCTGAGCTTGTCCACAGCAGCCATCAGTGTCATAGCTCCTCCTAAGCCAGAAAGAAAGGCAATGACCGGAGTGGGAGCTAGTATATTTGCCTTGTGGACCTCTCTACTCCTTGCCGATTAGTTTTGAGCTGCATGCTTTGTCATGGTATCAGATTTGGGTTTTGGAGGCTTTGGGTGAGACTCGGTTTGTCTCGTAGTGATTTGTTTCACTGTTTGTGCCACAGGTAAACCTTATTACTTCTCTTGCATGAGGTCCTCTAATTATTCCATCTCTCCACTCGCAATTGGGATTGCACGTGCGGAGGAGTATTAGAGCTTCTCTGACATCGAGCAATATCACCTCCCAAGTTATTATGAGCTTTTGGCCTCTCCACTAATTGCCACGATTTTGAGTTGGATGCTTTTTGTCAAATTCTATTAGTGAATACACTGAAATAGAATATCCTTTCCCTCCTTACATTAGTGTTGATAATGTATCAAGTCTCCCAGTTTCATTGTTCATACATATGTTGTTTTCTCTCTCTTGATATGGTAATACGAGGTGAGTAACTTTCCATGTGATCTTCCATTTATTTGACGGTGTATATAGTTGTCAGTTTGGAGCAGGAAACCGAACTCTCGATTGACACTAAGAAGTGATGTAACTCACTTCTTCTCACGAAATATGTCTTGTTGTATACTGACAAAAGAAAGAACTATGCTACTGTGAAAATAACTTTGGATTTTGGTCTTCACGATATTTTGTAGAATTCTGTACCTTTTGACTGAAGTCTTGCGGGATGGTTTGATTCCTTTTACATCCAAGTATTGTGCGGAATGTTGGATGATATGATTCAGTAGACTACACCTTATTGTAGGTTACATTTTTTTTCCAAATGCTGGATACTGAATCATCATATCTGTCTTTCACCAGATTTTTTCTGTTCTTGTACTCCCCTTTTCCTTCTCTCTTCCTTTTTATATCTTTTATAGAAATGAGTCCACTGTCGCAGTCTGATGATTGTCATCGTAGTTGCTTTTGGTGTCAGTCAGTCTTAGGGCGAGTAAAGATGCTTGACAATTGATTATGGTGGTCAAAAAGTGGACCGTGGAGCTTAGGTGTTTGACATATTGACATATGCCTGTGCATGCATGTGTCTATGAATCCTTATGATGCTAGATTGTTGTGTATCCTTGTGATATCAGCAGATGATGGGTGCTTTTTTTGTTGTCTTATTTCATGTTGCCTGCACTACGGTTAATAGCCTATTCTTTTTTTTTTTTTATGTAAGAGCAGAAACTTTCCTATATTGCAGGCACTTGTTGGCCTATTTTCTGCAGTGTCATGTTTTGATTCATATGGTGGTGTAAGGTTTCAAGAATTAAGGAGGCAAGAGGTGGTGTCCGCAGATTGTGAGACTGAGGTGACAAGAACGAAAGTGGTATCCTTGGACTCTAGAAAAGTTCTTCTTGTTATTAATAGCACTTTTGAGCTCAGGTCAATAGATCTGATTCTCCATAATTCCCGGAAAGGCAATAATATTGAGAACTCTGTCATACCATTTGACACAAATTGGGGTGTCTACAACACTGTAAGTAGCAAAAAGTTTGCGATGGATGGTTTGCCTAGTTATGGAGTTCTGTTTTCTGTGCAACAAACGTCTTTGGAGATTTTGTGTGAAGAAGGCGATCTGGAAGTTATTGCTCATCTCTCAGACATTCTGTCAGTCATTTTCACAGATCAGAGTGACATTTTGAAAACATTAGACAAGTCCCAACACAGAAACCTGCTGCATTCTCTGAGTTGCTTGTATGAATTCTCTCTTTCCCACTGTGCATTCTCTTCGCGAGTAACATCCCTTCAGAATGGCTTACCTTCAGTAAGTGTGAGTGATGCAGTTGAGGTTTCTTCTTCTGTTAGCAAGGTTTCAAATGCGGAGGAGGATTCCGCTTCACCAGTGGACCCTCGAAGGGTAGACATTCCAAATAGAGTGGCACCATCGTCTGTTAATTGGTTAGTTATGAACATAGCAGTCAACAAAATTTATATGACAGGATTGTTGGTAAAGAAGATTTTGTTTGGAGCTCAAAAATCAACGAAGCTTGAATCCTCACTATCTATCGGGCGTGAATTCAGGAAGATTGCTTTTCATATACAGGTGATTATTTTCTCCGCTGGATAAATGTTAACGATGGCTTCGTTGCTGTAATTTGATGCTTATGTTATATGATCAGGCTTTTTAACTTCATGTCTCTGTCATTATAGTACTTTGGTTGGCTCAATTGCATAAATCTTGTGCCCGATATTAATATGATGATTTTGGACAGGGTGATTCTGTTTTCATTGAAACAGCAGCATTGGCGATGTTTGTTGAATGCTTTGCTTCGTACCTTCATTGCATCAGAAGTCTTTTACGTGTAGTATCATCTGAAGAGCTCTTGGTTACTGAAACTGGTGAAGGCATGGCTGTACAGGATGGTCATCCCAGCAAAAGGCAGCAAAATATCCTTCAACAAATGATATGGGGGCAGTTGGAAGCATTCACTGTAGATCTATCTCAACTTTCACTGTTTCTTGTGGCTGCAGATGAATCTGGTATAACCATCTTCTGTTATGCTGTTTTATATACAATTGGGCCATGTTTGTTTGAATTATGTTGCATTTTGCTGCAGGTGGATTTAAAGAACTTCAGTTTGATGCTGATTTACGTATGGAACTTGAATTTTCTCATACGAATAAAAGACTTTTATTTGATCTTTTCCGCTTGTCTGTTCTTTCGCGAATCCTTCATAAAAATGTGGAACAACAAACCAATGATGTTCAGATTCCTCATTTTTCATCTGTCATGCGGAGCAATTCATCTTCTCAGTCTGTACATGGAGATCCTACATTATCATTTCAACGTACCGGTGGGATTCATTCAGCTCTTAATGATGCAAGTTGCTCAAGCCCTTGTTCCTGGCAAAAGGAATCTGTTGTGGATGATTCAGTGTCTGGAGTCTTGCATTTAAGTGGTCAAAACTGTATTTTGAAACAGTTAAGTGCATCCATTGCTGTTGAGAAGCCTGTGCAAACAGAGGGTCAGCTCTTAAATCAGGTTTGGGTTGGCAGTGGGTCTATTACAGGTTGTGATATGACAATCTCTCTTCCAGAAGTACAGGTGAGCCCCATTTTAATTTTGGACGTAAGTGTAACTATTCCTCAAGACGTTTTCTATCACTTGACACAATAGGGTTTTGACTGATGCTAAAGATATTATTAGGACCATGTCTATGGTTACCTTGTTTTTTACATTATGAAATAATTGGAGCACAGTTGGCGCAAGTTGTTTGGTTTCTATCATTATGTACTGTTGTGAGAAGTGCTGGGGTTGCTTTGGGCATAAGGCACTCTGTAACTTTATTTTTTTGCGTCAGATGCTTTCATCTACTGTAGAATCCTTGTCTGGGGTTCTCAGCAAAGAGACATCTGGCAATGTCGAAGGAAGGCACAGGTCCACTAACCAAGAATCTGATAGAAGTTCCGATGAAAAAGTTTCTGATGGTATTTTTATTCTTTCTTGAGGTTTTTTGTTCTTATACAATTGTCTTTGTATTTAACCTAACTGCATGCTCATGACTTGTTTAGGAGCTCTTGTTGCAATTCAAGATGTTGATGAGCACATGTATATGGCTGTTGAGGGTGAAGAAAGCAAGTACAGTCTGGTTGGAGCAACTCATTATTCACTTGTTGGAGACAGGGCTCTTTTTAGGGTATGAATTCTATAATGTACCATTTCACCTAATATATAACGGTGGTTTTCATTGCATGTTGTGTAATTATTTTAACAAAGTTACAGCTGTTAGGTTGGTTGGAAGATTAGATAGTTTTCTTTCCATTACTTGCTAAGCAACAGCTTCATGGAAGTTTCAGTGTGAGTATATAATTATTTTATCAAAGTACAGCTGCTAGGTTGGTTGGAAGGTTATATGGTTTTGATTCCATTACTTGCTAAGCAACAGCTTCATGGAAGTTTCAGTGTGAGAGGATTTCTTCTTTGGTATTGAAGGATTTCTCCTTTGTTGACTTCTACTACAACATTTGCTTAACAGATTATATTTGGATCTTCTATGTCACCTTTTCTTTTATTAACTGTCCTTTGCTTCTTGGCTGAAGGCCATTGTGTCTGATATCCCTGATCTCTTATCGAACTTTTGCTTAGGTGAAGTATCAGAATCAAAGGAGATGGAAGTCATCAGTTTTGTGGTTCTCCTTAGTTTCATTATATGCTAAGAGTAATTCAGGGGAACCATTGCGATTGACCTGTCGCCAAGGATCTGGTTTTGTTCATATTTCCAGCTCCAATGATGGTGGGCGGTCCCTTTGGAAAATGATTTCCTGTAAGCCTGACAATTCCGAGGGTGATACAGAGCCAGAGTCCTACAATTTTCTAGCTAGGAGTACATTTTATCTAGTAAACAAGAAGATCGACCGAGCAGTTGCTTTTGTTGACAGGGTTCCGGAGTTTGTCAACAAGCCTGGAAATCCTTTCAAGTGGAAAGTCTTCAATGATTTTCCTCTAGCAAATGATGTTGGGCTGTCACGTAGTTATCTGGAGGATGCTGCTTCAACTAGCTTGCAACATAATTTAAATCGGAATAAAGAGGGCTTCTCTGGAAAACCGGGAAATCTTCCTTATATTGATATTGTGATTGACAAGATCATATTGACCATTGTTCATGAAGTTCCAGATACAAAGGAAACATTCCCTCTCCTTCAGGCATCTATCAGTACCAGTGAATTCACTGTACAAATCCTTCCCGCTAAAGTGAGAGTTATAAGCACATTAAGTATGGTGCTAAACTGCTTTGATTCCCATAGTAACTTGTGGTGAGTGTTTTTGTTGCGTAAGGAAGCAACAATTGACAGTCTCACTGAAATTTTGCTCCAATAGATACTTCAGGAATGTAAATATGTTTTCTTACGTTTTCCTGGTAATTGCTATATTGCAGGAGAGATTTCATTCACCCAGTTGAAATATGTGTTTTCTATCAGTCTCGGTTCCAGATTGAAGGTTCAGAACTTGATCTACACAGGGTACCTGTCCATTTTTATGCTAAAATGAAAGAGGTCTGGGTCATGTTAAATCAGTTTATTGTCCTTCATTCTTTTGCTACTGTTTTTTGTTTTACATGTATTCATATCTTTCTATATTGGCAGTTCAGGATATCAGTAACTGAGCTTTCCTTGGACATACTTCTATTTGTGCTTGGAAAATTGGATTTGGCTGGTCCCTATGCAATAAAAACCTCCACAAGTTTGGCTAACTGCTGCAAGGTCTGTACTTTATTTTGATGTAACTGGTTCGTAAGAAGCATTTTTTCTTTAATGTTTTTGTGAACACGTGTCCTCTTCTCGTTTGTTTTTTCCTTCTCGTCCTATTGAACATGTGTTCTCATCTCATGAGCATGGACATCTGTCTGTCTTTACTTGCTTTTGTTTATCAGTCTTTTGTGTAAAATCTGTCCTCCATCTCCACCCTACCAACATCATTGCCGGCTTGGTCATTTGTCGCTACACAACCTTCGACGGATGGTCCTATCATGTAGTCAAGTTGAGGTTCTTCCTTGTGAAGTGTGGTAGTTTAGTTAACATCAGCGTGTCTCCTTTCACCCAAGGTTAGTAGGTCGGGTGTCTAGCCCTTTTTGTTTAGTCAATATGATATTTGGGGTCCCATGTGTTTCCATCAGGCTTTGATTTTTAGTATTTTATTATTTTTGTGGATGATTACTCGTGTCACTTATGTCTATCTTATAAAAAAGTCGTTAGATTTGTACTCCATTTTCAAACCATTTGATATGAAAAAACTCAATTTAATGTTTCTATTCGTGTTTTTTCCCCCCTTAATAATGCTTGGAAATATTTTTGTGGTTCGTTATCCACATTTTTTGATGACCATAGTATTTTTCATCAGTCCTTGTGGTCAGACTTCCCAACAAAATGGAGTTGCTAAACACAAGTTGCGACATTTGTTAGATGTCATACAAGCTTTGCTATTTCTAATGCAAGTGGCCAAATCTTTTTGGAGTGATTTTGTTCTTACTGCAGATTACATTGTCAACCGAAAACCATTTACAGCCCGTTTATTAGTTGTCAAAATTTGAGAAGGGATATGTTAGATGTAGTAAGGAGATTTATTATAGAGCGATGTATAAATGCTTTGTTTGAGTATTTTTTCGAAAGAAGGATACGATAAATATGAGTAGGTGGATGATATTTTCGTAATTGATAATAACATTCTCGTAAATTAATAATGGCATTTACGTAAATAGAAGAAGAGTATAGAAGGGGATAAGATATGGATTGGGGGAGAAGTGGATAATTTTGTCTGCCTCTATGGAAATAAAGTAGTCCCCCAGATATCATATCTGAGGTCCAAGGAAGTCAGCAAATCCGGGATACGGCGAACTTGGATGGCCATATCAAGGTGATAGCAATAGACCCTTTTATGACCCCTAACAAACATGCACTAAACAGTCTTAGTAGTCAGATACCGTATAGTGTGCTTTTTCTTGACCATCCCCTTCATTCCTTACCAATTAAGGTATTTGGTGCACGTGTTATGTTCACACTCTTGATCTGGGCCAAGACAAACTTGATCCTTGGTCAATCACATACGTGTTTCTTGAGTATTCTCACACCTAATGGGGTTAAAAGCGTTACTTTCTCCCTTAAGCGTCATTTCGTTTGTATTAATGCCACCTTCAACGAGGCTTTACCTTTTTTCTCGTGTTCTCCACTTGCAGATATGTCTCACTATATGCTTGCTCTAGTTCCTTCAGCCCCACTGCGCCTTGTACCTTCTTGTCCAATGCCACCATTGCATGTGTATATTTACCGATACAAAGTGCTGCCCGCTCTGCCTCAGGTTGCTGCTCCGTCTTCTTCTCTATTGCTAGATCCACTTGCTTCCCTGCCTATCTTCCTATTGCCCTTTGCAAAAGTACTCGTACTTTTCATTATTTCTCAGTATGTTGCCTGTGATCACTTGTCTACATTCTATTCAGGATTCTTTGTCTATTTTTGAGTGGCGGACAAGTATAGAGCATGAGATGTTTGTCATTCATCATAATAGTACGTAGGAGTTGGTTGCAATGGTGAGACCTTTTTCCCAATTGCTAAGATTGTCTCCATTCGTCTCTTTATCTCTTTTGCGTTGCTCCATCTTTTAGCTCGACGTCAATAAAAAGGCATGGTGATTTTACTGAGGAGGTCTATATGGAGAAACCCCTGGGTTTGTTACTGAAGGGGAGCGTACTCAGATGTGTCAACTTTGTAAAGTGCTTGATGGGCTCAAAGTCTCCTAGAGCTTGGTTAGATGAATCTAGTAATGTAGTCTTGCAGTTTGGCATGCATCATTGTCAGTGAGATTATTCTATCTTTTCTCTCACATCTGACCGAGGGAAAATATTGTTTATTGTTTATGTGAAAAGCATTACTGAGCTGAAGAAGGTCTTATGACAATTCCATACCAAGGATTTGGGCAAGCTGCAATGCTTTTTAGGTATTGAGGTGGCACGGTTGAATGATGAAATTAGTTTGTCTCAGCGTATGTATGTTTTGGATATTTAGAAGAGACTGACTTGTTGGGATGAAGACCCTTGGACACTCCTATAAATCTCCATGTCGAACTGTGAGTTAACTAGGGGAGTTGTTTCGTAGTCTTGACCGGTATTGCTGATTGGTTGGTAAGCTGATTTATCTTACCATCACACGTGATATTTCATTTGCAGTTAAGTTGGTGAGTCAGTTTATGTATGCACTTCGACTTCTTCATTGGGAAGATGTTACTTCGTATTGTGAAATATTTGGGGCTCATGTAGGACGTGGTCTATTTTATTGAGCCAGTGGTCATTTACATGTTGAGGTATTTACTGATTTAGATTGGGCAGGAGAACCATCTGACAAGAGATCCACTAGGACCACTGCTAGTTATTGCATTTTCTTAGGAGCAATCTTGTTACTTGGAAGAGTAACAAGCAAAAGGCTGTTGCAAGGTCTAATCTAAAAGCAAAGTACCGTGCCGTGGCTTACATTACATGTGAGATTATTTGGGTACAATCCTTGAATAGATAGGCATTTAAAGGTATCCCAACATCATATAACCATCTTACAATACTTTGACGAGCTCGCTTCCTCAACTATTTTCCATAAGGATCACTCTCATCAATTTTTGTTTGCATGCCGTTGCCTTTTCTCTTTTCCACTGCCGAAGAAGGAGGAGGAGGAGAAGAAGGGAGGAGGAGGAGAAGGGAGAAGGAGAAGGAGGAGGAGGAGGAGGAGGAGGAGCAGGATAAGCATAACATACGCTTGCCCATGAGTATGTATTGTGCTAAACAAGCAGCGATTTACATTCCATTTGATCTTGTCTTTCATAGGAGGACCAAACACATTGAGATAGGTTGCCACCTTGTTCGGGAAAAGGTGGATAGTAGTGTGATTGCCACTTTCTTTATGTCTATAGGCGGTCGATTGGATGATATCATCACTAAGCCATTATGCAAGCCATGTTTAGAGTTACTATGTAACGGGCTAGGTATTTGTGATATTTATGTCCCAGTTTGAGGGAGAGTGTTAAGAGTTGTTATGTACTAGAGTATTACCCATGCCTATGGCACGACGCAACGAAATTAAATAAAAAAAGTTGAATTCATGTTGGCGTAATATTGCATTGATATGATCGAAATTATAGAATTACTCAAAAATATATCATGTTTCATTGAGAATAACAGAATCCAAATTCAACCATAGGATAAAAAAATGCCTAATTAATAGAATTAAAGCTCATACCAAAATGTTACAAAATAAAGGGTCTTACACGTAGGTCACCATTTTGTAAAAATGATCAATAACATATGATTATCCAGTGAATGTAGTATAGCTTATTTAGTTATTTGTTTCTACTTTAAGGGTATTTTTGTCCTTTTATCTTATTAGGGTTTTTAGGGTTCCTAGGCTTAGCCTATTTAACCACATTGTCTTGTACAATAAACCTATTTCAATAATATAGTAGAATAAACTTTTCGTTCTATCATGGTATCAGAGCTTAGGGTTAGGGTTTAGCATCACCTCTCTTTGGTATCTGCATCACCTCTCTTTTGCATCTACATCCGCATCTCCTCATCTGAACCTAGCAGCAACCTCTTTGATCTTCTCCTTCTCTGCCGCCGCCGCCGTTCGCCGTCCGTCGTCCGCCATCTACTGCCGCTCCGCAAACCTCCGAGCACCTTCGCTCAGCCTTCGCGTGTCCTCGCCGGACGTCACCTTCCCTTGGCCGGATGTAACCTCCCCTTGGCCAGCCGTTGCCGCCGACCTTCGCCAGTCACCGCCGCCGGCCGCCAACCCTCTCTGGCCGCCATCGCCGCCTACTGCCGCCGCCCTTCTCTCTTCAGTAAGCTTTTCTCCAGTTTTGACGGTGAACTACTCATCTGTCAATCAGTGGTGTCTGTTGACCTTCAATCAGTGGTATAGGCTATATGTTTTGACTTGATCCACGGGCCTACCCATCTCTCATTCATTCAGTTGAGTATTCTTCATCATGTCGGATGATAAACTACAAGCCGTTAGCATACGCTTAATGGGTAACAACTATTCATATTGGTCCCATGTTACGAAAATTTTTATTGTGGGTAAAGGGTTGTGAGGATATGTAGATGGTTCAATATTGCAGCCTTCTGATCCAAAAGCAGATGACCACAAAATTAATCTTGCAAAATGGGATATGGAAAATGCACGGATTCTTACTTGGTTTCACAACTCTGTAGAACCAAGTATTAGTATGAATTTCTCCAAATACAGTACATCGCAGAAAGTGTGGGATTATTTAAAAACTATGTATTTAGAGTCAAATTTCGCTAAGCAGTATGAGCTTGAGATGTCTATTCGGCCGTTCCCGGGCCAAAGCCACCCTCAGTGGGTTCTAAGAAGGAGGGTGAAGGAAGGTTCAACTCGAAAGGAAAGCCAAGCAAGAGCCCTAAGCCCTAAGAGACCTAAGAGAGTAGACGCTTTTCTTTTGCCCAAGGGCATTGATGAAAAGAAGAGCTCTACTCAAAGGGACAAGTCGGTTCAGGAGCTTTACAATGAGATGACTCATTATTGGGATCAGTTGGCCCTTATGGAACCTTCAGATTTGCAATCCCTTGACAGCTATTTTGCACCGTTCTCCCTTACCCTCTGTTGATGGTGCCGTGCGTGAGCTTATTGCTGAGGAAACTAGGTTCAAAGTGTCTTCTGTTGCCATTGTTGCTCAGTTTGTGTTTGCCACTCCCGTGGCTACTTCGAGCTACTCTTTGGCACCGATCCTACACATTCCAGCTTCACATTTGCTTTAAGTAACAGGCAAGCCCAAACCTCGTGTAGCTATGGATAAATGTAGTTTTTGCCATCAGAAGGGCTACTGGAAGAATGCGTGCTCCAAACTTGTTCAAGCCAAGGGACGTACCTTTTATTCCTCATCCTCTTGGCCTCCACAGCACTCCTACCGTACCCGCATAGCTCTTGCGGCATCGACACCTGGCAGTTCTCCATCTTCCTTCTCCTATGAGCAGTTTCAACAGTTTCAGGCTTTCTTGGCTGCCACTGAAAAGAATCATCAACAAGTTTCTGCTATGACTACTACTCTCTCAGGTTTGCATAGTCCTCACACCAAAGGTACCTTACACACCACCTGGATTTTTGACTTGGGTTCTTTCCATCATATGTCTCCTGACGTTTCTCTTATGAGTAACTGTATTTCTCCCTTTTCCCCCATTAGTATTGCTACTGCAAATAGCTCCTTGATGCATGTTGTTTATGTCGATTCTATTTCATCTCCCTTCTTATCTCTTCCTAATGTCTCTTATGTATCTCACTTATCTTTAAATTTTATTTCAATTAGTCAATTGTCTGATTCCGATTTTGACGTTTTGTTCTCTTCTTTTGGTTGTGTTGTGCAGGATCGGGCGTCCAAAAAGCAGATTGGGACCGGCCGTAGAGTTGGTAACCTTTATACTTTGGAAACCTTGCACCTTCCTCTGACGTCTATTCCCACAGCCTTCTCTTCCTTTTCTTTAAATGAAACATTTTCTCCTTTTTACCTTTGGCATTCTAGATTAGGACATTTGTCTAGTGAGCGTTTGAAACATCTAGTTAAGTCTGGTCTTTTGGGTACCATCTCTATTAGTGACCTTTCTGATTGCAGTGGTTGTAAGTTGGCCAAAATGTCTACCTTACCATTTAATACGAGTACTTCTATTTATACTTTTCTTTTTCAGCTTGTTCACACTAATTTGTGGGGCCATTCCCCTATTGCAACCAAGGACGGCTGTATGTATTATGTTTCCTTTGTTAATGATTATAGTCGGTATACATGGGCTTATTTACTTACGCACAAATCAGATTTTTTCAAACTTTATCGCAATTTTCCCAATATGGTGCAAACTCAGTTTTCTACTACAGTCAAAATCCTTTGGTTTGATTTAGGTGGGGAATACTTTCTTTCTAAATTTACTGAATTTTTAGCGACTCATGGCACTATTCACCAATCTTCCTATTTTGATAGTTCTGCACCAAGCGAAAACATTGTCATCTCTTAGATACTGCTCGATCTCTTCTTCTCTCGTCATCTGTCCCTTCTGTTTTCTGGGGCGAAGCCGTGCTCACTGCTGCCTATTTCTTGAATTGCATGCCTACCCCACTTCTCATCAGTACTTCTCCGTATGAGCATCTCCATGGTCACCTTCCCAACTAGTCCCTTCTTCATGTGTTTGGGTTTACATGCTTTGTTCTTCTTTCCAAGCGGGATCGCAGTAAACTCACTGTTCGTTGTGCTCTCTGTGTTTTCTTAGGTTACGGTATCCACCAGAAAGGTTATCATTGCTATGATCCTGTGACTAAAAAGTTATGTGTCCCACCATGTCACATTTCTCGAGCGTGGTTAACGTACTTCTCTCTTCCCCCGAAGCTGACCCCTGTTATGAAGGACGACTTCGTTCTTCTTGATCCTTTTCCTGCCGATGTTCCTCTAGCTGAATACATTGTGGATGTTTTTGACCTTCCTCCCACTCCTATCCTCTCATCTATTCCCCTTCGTCCTGCTTCCCTTGCCCTAGCTCCACCTCCACCTCCACCTCCACCTCCCGACTGTCCAGCCCATCCCCCAAGGGTTATCTCTTATCTTAGACCAAATATGCAACCGATGTTCTCCATCGTGCCAATCTCACTGATGATAAGATTGTTGATACTCATATAGAGTTGAATGCGAAGTTTTCTACTACCAATGGAGTTGTTCTTGATAATCCTACTGAATTTCGCAAATTGGTTGGTTTCTTGGTCTATCTCACTGTGACTTGTCCCGATATTGCTTATGCTGTCCATATTATTAGTCAGTTTGTCTGTGCCCCTCAATCTACACATTGGGCTGCCCTGCTCCGCATCTTGCGATACATTCGTGGTACTATCTATCGATGCTTATTGCTCTCCTCCACTTCGAGTTTGACTCGCCGGGCGTATGCCGATGCTGATTGGGCTGGGGATATTACTGATCGCAAATCAACTTCTGGGTTTTGTGTGTTTCTTGGCGACTCCCTCATCTCTTGTAAAAGCAAGAAACAGTCTATTATTGCTCGCTCCACTGTCGAAGCTAAATATCGGTCTATGTCTCAGGCGACTGTTGAAATTGTCTGGTTTCATTGGCTTTTTGTCAGATATGGGTGTTTCACTTGACTCTCCCACACTTCTTTACTGTGATAACAAGAGTGCCATTCAGATCGCACATAATTCTGTCTTTCATGAGAGAACGAAGCATATTGAAATTGATTGTCATTTCATCCGTCAGTATCTCTAGTCTGGCACTATTGATCTCCCCTTCGTTCCGTCCTTATTTCAATTGGCCGATTTCTTTACTAAGACTCACACGGCTGCTCGATTTCGTTTTCTCTTTGGCAAACTCATGATGCTCTCTGCCCTCACACCCTGAGTTTGAGGCAGGGTGTGAACGTAGTATAGTTTATTTAGTTATGTGTTCTTACTTTAAGGGTATTTTTATCCTTTTATCTTATGAGGGTTTTTAGGGTTCCTAGGCTTGGCTTATTTAACCACATTGTCTTGTACAATAAACCTATTTCAATAATATAGTAGAATAAACTTTTCGTTCTATCATATCCATCTTCAAAAAAAGATTTGTCTCTATCACTCATTATCTATGAAATCTTTGCTTCATCACCCTTCGGGAAGTATTTGTATCAACATATATGTACTTTGTCCAAATAGTAGAATTGGGAATACGAACAATCTTAAAACATTTACAAAAAATTAGATGAATAAAGTCCACTTTTTCTTTTAAAAGATAAAATAATTAAAGCTACCTTGTTATGATATCTCCATCGAAGTAGCCTAGTGGTATTCATCATATTACTCTCAATGACTTTTTCATCCAAATCCTGCAAAAGATTAGTTGCAACACAATAAAAATACAAATCAATGTGTATATTTGAATTTGCACACAGATGAAATAATGTACCTGTCACTATAACAAGCCTTAGGATACACGATGTTCGTCGTAGAAGTGGATGCATCATTGAAGAGCTAGACAGGTCACCGGATGTCCATCTAGATAACGTTACATACAGTTGTCCATGACTAAAAATTGGTGTGCGCAAATCAATTCCAACATATTTTACAGATTGTCCTTGAGATTTATTAATTGTCATTGCTTGTCAATTTGACTAGAAATTGACATCTTGTCATCTTAAAAGGCAATTAAGAAGAAGAAGGCATCAATGACATTCGTGGAATGAAAACTAGATTGCCAAATTTTTATCTAGTTAAAATTTGAGCTTCAATTATGCGAGTTGCACATCTGACGACCTTTAAACGGGTGTCATTACATAGCTCAACTTTTGGAGCAATATTTCTCAAGTTTGGAGGCTTTAGCTCAAGTTTCATTTGATGGTCTTAGCATACCTTCGTCAAGGGAGGGCCATGTATCAGTCGTAGAAAGGCAGGGTGACGTGGCAAAAGCCAATTTCTTGGGCCCTATGTCTTACCGATCTAAAATCCCTACGTATTTACCCCTTTCCTAAGTGAACTCCAACTGTAACAAACTTGATGGAGGAGGAGGAGTTGCTGTCGCTGCATCCCCATACCTGGCCGCCGCCCCCCCTTCCCCCCCCCCCCGCGGCCCCAACCTCTTTTTCCCATTGGCCAGACTGTGCAGTCCCCTAATAGTTTATTTTTTCATATCTTGCTAATCGGAGGCATAAAAACATTTTCCCATTTCTTTCTCTCTCTCTCTCTCCCTGCCTCCCCCTCTCTTTCTCCCTCCCTTTCTCTCCCTCCCTCTCTAGTCTCATCGCTAGGAAATTCCTAGTCTTTCTAAAATAAAAACGCGGGTTTCCTGGTTACGTTTAATATCTGCTTTCGAGAAAAGCAGAGCCAGTCCAGTTGCTGATTGGATGCTTGATTGAATGCCCCTCTTTACAATTGCATTACTCCTTGGATGGACCTCTCAAAAGAATCTACAATACAGTCACTTCTATAATGGCTCACACTGCATGTTACAAGCAGCCTTGCTCTATGAATAGCAACTTGCGACAAAACAATTTGTTTTCCCAATAACTGTACCTGAGAACTCTAGAACAGCCAATTAGACTTCCTGCTTTTCCGCGTGATTGTATGCTTGCCACTTGCAAATTCAGACTTTTAGGAAGGATCTCCCTGAGCTAGAGCTTGCTTCTACTTCTACTAGAGCTTTCTTGAGTTAGCCTAGTTGTTGGAGCTAGAGATAAGTAAGCATGGATAGGAGCTGAAAGAACTGAACCTGGAATAGAATTCATTGAAGACCCTCCTTTTTGCCGCCAACTTGTGTGCTTACGCTTTTTAAAACTATACATAATGAGACTAAGAAATACACCATTAGGATAAAGGGTGCCACTTCCAAGCTCAAGGTTTAGTATGATCCATGGTCTTACAGAGGGACATATGATAGGGCACTCCTTCCTTACGTTCAGCCTAGAACCAGCTCCGTCACCTCCCCCACTCTTGGGTTTGCCACTCCCTTGTGACTTGCTGCCTTCCCCACTTTGTGAGTTTCACGTGACCTACCTTTCTCTTCGTGCCATCACATATTGCCCCCACACCTACTTAATTTGGAAAGTGTGGGTGGATCTCACCACAGGCTAGTGTGGGGTCCACATACCCCAAATCGCCATCTAGCTTCTTTTACTACAAGATGGGTGGAAGGATCGCATAATATTTGCCAGAATGTGCTGTTTCTGAATAGTAAAAGATGTCAAAAAATTCACAGGAAAAGAATTTACTATACTATGGACGTAGATGCCTTTAATTGGCTGTCTCATTCTGATTCAGAGCCTGTTGGGTAAAGGATAGGCATCTTTAGGGTTGTTTTTAGTTTTTAAGTGCCTGCTGTTGCTGTCAGATGACACCTATTCTGAGTTTTCTGATAACTGTGGCCCCGCTCTTTGAGTAATTATTGCAGGGAAAGGTTGATCTGGCTCTTTGAGTAAAACTGTGTAAAAAAGTGTATTGATGAATCTATGTATGCTTGTGTGATATGTGGATATGTACTGCATAGGTTATACGTACGTAGATGCGCATATAAGTACTCCTTAAATGCACAGCAATGTAGATGTAGTTAATAATCATGCACTTACCAGAAATTTGGCTATACTCCATTGATATGTTATTAAAAGTTGTTTATGGTTATGTTTCATAATATCTTCACAACTCAATAGTGAAATTGAATAGATGAAACAGAGAAAGAACGAAAAGGGCAGAAGTGCTCCAAGGCCAAACTACAGGGATGCAAAAAGACTTTTCCCAAGTGGATGGGCCTCTTGAATGTTATAGTTGGATTCTTTTTTTTTGGAATCCAGTCCAATTTAAGGCAATGTTTAACTCAAGATCCATGTTCCTATCTAAAAGGGCAAAAAACAATGAGATCTCCACGTATAGTTCGAATAACTATGTATTAGTGATTCTGGAACAAACGTCAGTATGTGCAGCTTACAACCAGCATTGTAACTACCAATTTCACATTGTTGTCTTGTCACTATCAAATCCTTGCACAAATGGCCAGATTGATATTTACATACAGCTTTAGAAGATCGAGAAAAGCTGCCTACATCTGATTGTATATAGGGTTTGGAGGAAACGAAGATTTTAATTTTGGGCTTTTAATGTGTAGAAGAAAATTTGTGCATTCTGCAGATGATTATAAAAAAGGAATTCAGGTTTGTTCTCAAACTATCTGGCTGTCAGAGTTGTGTAGTTCCTGGAGACCAGGTAGCAACTGATTATGGTTCTTTGTGTGGAGTTATGGTCCAAATCCAAAGTAGGGGAATCGATTGCCATCAATAAGCTTAATTATTGTTTTAGGATTCAACAGGTGTTTTAAAAGATGGGACAGTTTTTGTTGAGGAATAGTGATTTCACTGCCATGTGAAAGGAAGTCAATATTGTAGAAGAAGAGAGAGTGTAAGGAGCAAGATTAAACAAAAGATAATTTCTTATGCCTTGAAGTGAACTTCTACGGTAAGAAACTCTGTATTGTATATTTGCATGACGTTAGAATTCTCCTCCACTATGACTAAAACGACTAATAAGAAATTATGAGCCTTTAACTACAAAGGGTTTCTAGACCTAACAGAGATTTCAAATAATGACTTAATAGTGTAGCTTGACCCAAAATAGAGCTCATGGTCTTGCATGTACTGCACGTCACAGAAATACTAGGAACTACCACACTCCTTACCAACTAAAACGGAAGATAATAACTCAAAAAAATTGTAAAATATAGACTCCAACCAATCTATGCTTGATTATGTAGGGTGCTAAAGTGGCTGCATCTATAACTTCCACTTTGACCTTATTCTTCTATATGCTCTATGTTGATGGTGCCTTATGCATAATTTCATGATTTTGATCTTTATGTTTCCCTATGATGTTGGATTTCAAGAATATGTTGATATATGTCAGGGATGCTTCCTGCTGTGATGGTGTCTCATAATTTCATATACCAAGCTGCTTAGAGTCCTATGTTGAAAATTTCTGTGGCCGTATTTTATTTAGTTCTCTCCCCTTTATTGTTTTCAGAAGTTCAATAATGTAAATATCCAAATATGTACTTGGTATTATAAAGATTTATTGTCAACGTTGTATAATACAGGTGGAAAATCAGTCGGGCCTAAATCTTCTTTGTCACTTTTATGATAATCAACATGCATTGGTAGCCAGAAAGCAGTCCAGTACCATTGTCTTAAGGTACTACCTTTAACTATTTCGGTCCTGTAAGCAACTGTAATGAGTTTCTTTTTGCCTACCATTTATAAGGTTTCACCTTATGAAGATGTATAGGATTCGATACCAAGTATTTGTCATGTTTGGAGCCTTGGTCAAAGAACCTGATCGTTTCCCCATCTTTCCCACTTGCTGTTGGACATGGGATTGAAATCACAAATTTTTGTAGTTTATTTCATTGTAGCTTAATTCATGGTAATATTGGTTCAGTTTAAACAATTTTTCCGTTTACTTTATTTTCTCCACACAAGTTGAACAGGAGTTCACTACCTTTCCAATCATCTCGGTTGACATTCCATCCTCTTTATTTGACTAAAAATCTTTGTTTAAAATTCCCCCCGAGTTGCATACATTTTACTTCTGTGGTAAGCCTCCCCAGATTAAATCGGAATCTATCTGCTTCCTCACAAACTTTGAGAAGTATTTGTTTCCTGCTCTATTTAAGCAACTTGTATTCTCGATGTATCCTAGGAAGTCTTACAATCATATGGTTCTTTGTTCAAGGGAAACATTTGCAAAACCATATGGTTGACTTTAGTATACTTGATATAAAGTTTAAGCTTTTGGGACTATTGGTGATCTAGCTGTGAATTGGAAGCGATATTTTAGTCTTCCAGTGTGTATCTGTTCCCTCTTTGACTTTGTTACTGTGCATTATGCTACACTTATGTTTGTGGACCCTGTTTGTGTCATCGAGGGAGGGTGGGTTTAATTGACTCTAGTTAACTGCAATGAAACCCCAGGAAGTGGCTTAGATCTCAGTAATCTTTTCAGTTGATTAATGAATCGTATCACTTAGTGGTGAAGTGAGGTTATGTGATTTGTGTGTGCTTATGGGCTTGAGGAGTTATCGAGTGTCAGCCTTGAAAAGCTGTCTCACTGTTTGACCCTCCGAATTGGGCTTGGTTACTCATGTAAATGGACTCGGGAATGAGCAGTATATGTGTCTAAGCCTGGAGTTCATTAAATTCCTTTTTCTAAGGACAAGGAGGCATGACAAAAATTCATATTTCTTTGTATCCTTTTATTTCTGAGGGAAGTGGTGTTTACAATGTGGAATTAGAGCATTTCACGCATGTATGAGAGCTTAATGCATTGATTTGTGTTAACACTCTTAAGTTCTTGTCATACTTTAACGGATGAATGTCAAGTACAACAGGCAAACATATCATATATACCAACCATCTGACATGGTTCGCCACACATTTACAGGAGTCAATGTAACATGGGGTTACAACCTATGAAGGGAGAAAAGGATTCCTTTACGCGAGTCTAATTAGGATCGAATGAATATTGAAGATCTGTTTTCAAATATTTTTGCGTTATGTCTCCTTTATAGCATCATTTTGTTTCCCTAGACCTGATAAGTAAGTCATGTTATGAGGATAATATTAGATTTGATAAAATCAGAATACTTTTCTATTCATCAAGCGTACTATTTATACAAGCAAAACGAGTCCTAATTTAATTATATTTCTAACTAATTCTAATTCTATTTTACGTAGGGAAATAAATCATAATCATAATTTAATTACAGTTCTACACATATAAGACTTTTAACACTCCCCCTCAAGTTGGTGCGAAGATAATCGGCCCAACTTGAACACAATGGGGTGAAAATTTTTACTGCCCAACCCTTTTGTGAAAATGTCAGCTAACTGATCTTCAGATTTCACAAAGGGTATACATATTGACCCATCACTGAGCTTTTCCTTAATAAAGTGCCTGTCAATCTCAATATGTTTCGTTCTGTCATGTTGAATAAGATTATGAGCAACGTTGATGGCAGCTTTGTTGTCATAGTAGAGTTTCATCGAACCATTATCAGATATTTTCAAATCACGTAACAAGGTTTGGAGCCACAGAAGCTCACAAACGCCATGAGCCATAACTCTATACTCAGCTTCTGCGCTAAACCTGGCAACCATTGATTGTTTCTTACTCCACTAAGTAACCAAATTTCCCTCAAGAAGAGTATAGTAGCCAGAAGTAGAACGTCTATTATCCACATAATCAGTCCAGTCGGCATCAGTGAATGCTGTCAATCATAAGTGACCATGATTAGAAAACAAGATTCCTTTTCCTGAAACTGATTTGAGATACCTCAAGATATGATAGATTGCATCTAAGTGTGAAGCACGAGGATCATGCATGTATTGATTAATAATGCCCACTACATAAGAAACATCTGGTCGAGTGTGAGATAAGTATATTAGTCTACCTAGTCGCTGATATTTCTCTTTATCAATGCGTTCCTCCGAGTCTCCACTGAGCTGATGACTTGCCTCAATAGGAGAAGTTGCAAGTCTACAACCCAAGATACTTATTTCTTCCAATAGATCAAGGATGTACTTCCGTTAGGAGATAAAAATATCTCGATCAGATCTTGCCACTTTCATTCCTAGAAAGTGCCGCAATAATTCCAAATCAGTAATTTCGAATTCTTGAGCTAGGCTAGACTTGAGACTACGAATCTCATCCATATCATTGTGCATGTCATTATTATATCATCAACATAAACAATAAGAACATCGATCTTACCGGCACCTCATTTGATAAACATAGTGTGGTCGGCATGACTTTGTTTGCATCCGAATTGCAACATAGCCTTTGAAAATCTGCCAAACTATGCTGTTGGTGATTGTTTCAACCCATAAAGGGCCTTTTTCAACCTGAACACTTTTCTTTTTGTCTTAGAGGAAGGAAAACCTAATGGTATATCTATATATACTTCCTCTTCTAACTCACCATGAAGAAATGCATTCTTCACATCAAATTGATGAAGAGGTAAATTCAAATTTGTCGCACAAGAGAGTCACGCTCGCATAGAGTTCATGTTTGCTACTGGAGCAAACGTCTCCTCGTAGTCAATACCATAGGTTTGAGTAAAACTTTTGGCAACAAGTCGCGCTTTGTATCTCTCAACTGTACCGTTAGCATTCTGCTTAATAGTAAAAATCCACTTGCATCCTACTGCTTTCTTTCCCCTTAGAAGTGATACTAGCTCCTAAGTGCCATTCTTTTTCAAAGCTATCATCTCCTCTACCATAGCTCTTTTTCACTTAGGTATCATTACTGCATTCTGCCATTTCTGTGGAATAGATATAGAAGATAGAGACGAAACAGATAAACGATCATAAGAAACAAACTAGAAAATGAGATGTTGAATACATGACCTAACACCTTTTCGAAGAGAAATAGGAAGATGATCAGAATCAATAGAGGGAGTTTCAATGAGAGAAGAGTGATTACCAGATGAGTTAGCCGAGGAGTCTGGAACTGGAGCAGGCGATTGTGATGGACAAGGTGGTATCACACATGAGGACTTTCTGTTCTTCCGGCTAGTGTATGTTTTTAAGTTCGCGGTTTGTAGTCAGTGCATCCGTTCCCCCATATCACCATCAATGTCATGTGTTCTTGCCCCTTTATCAGATATAGGCTCCCCCTCATTATGGTCAGATATAAGCTCCTCCTCATTATGGTCACTATAGTTATAGATCAGTGGCTCCCCCTCAATAGGATTATAACAGGTAGACATCTTTCCTGCCTAGACTCCCCCTGAAGAGATGGAAGGGAGGGAGAATAAAAGGACTCGGACTCCCAAAAAGTGTTGTCCGGAAAAAAACTGGACTTGTCGGAAAAACGTCAGAACTACCGGACTGAGCGGTTGCCGCTGACAAAGATTGAGTGGTTGGATTATGATGGGAGGCAGCGATATGGTAGAGCGACAATGCTTTAACCACAAAAGAAAAAAACGAACACAACCACGGTGGCCGGTAAATTCCGGCCAGAATACTTTTCTATTCATCAAGTGTACTGTTTATATAAGCAAAATGAGTCCTAATTTAATTAGATCTCTAACTAATTTTAATTCTATTTTACATAGGGAATAAATCTTAATCCTAATTTAATTACAGTTCTACGCACATAAGACTTTTAATAGATAATGAGAAGGCAACTTGGAACGTCTATGTTTATTGAAGAGACAATGGCTTATTTTTTTTGCAAACATGTCTTGAGATGGATTTGGAATGTGAAATTCCTTAGCTGACCCATGTAATTGGGAAGTAAAGCCTAGGTTTTTTTCTGAACGAAGTAAGGTCCAGTTGAGCTTGAACTTTCTTGCTATGAGTTCTGTTATTAGGGCTAATAAAAAATATCTTCAGTGTATAAATCACACCTTAATGCACATAACATATAGAGTTGAGTACAAATGAAAAAAGACTAAACTACCTTCATACATTACTACTAACGTAAACATATCTATACATCTAATAAGTTCCAATTCTCTGCTAGTCTGTATAACTCAGCAATTTGGCAGCTCCTTTCCCATGAGTAGACATTCGTGCTCTTACAGAGACCTGGTTTTAATTAAAAATACATATTTTTGTAGCAGTGCAATTTTATGTGATAGAGCTTTCATTTTGCATTTGGTGAATCTTCATGCCATTAAATATGTTTGTCCTATGATTATGACTTCTAATGATCTTGATTTGTACATTTTTCTAAGGCACCCAGCTCTTGTGAATCAACCTCTAGAAGCATCATATGTCTCAGTCCAGCTTGCTGAGCAAGGAACCTATTTGACCTCTCCAATCCGTCTCTCGCTCTTAGAAGCTAGATCACTTGCTTGGAGAACTCGCATAATGTCGGAACAAGGTTTGTCCGGTGCTTGTCTTCACTACATAATAATAGAAATTTTTTGTGCTTAGATATGGATTGTAAGGAAGCTCTTCATCATGCAAGACACTATGATGGCCACTGCTTCTTTCCAGTAAGATATTTCACACATCGGACTGGCTTGTGTGCTCATAGTCCAGAAAAATAATTTTGGTATCGGTTTTAATCTTGAAATGGATAGTTAACTATGCCAAAGTGTTTAGATATTTGTTCAGAGGAAGGCCCAAACTTCAAATTCTAAGCTCTCAGTAATGGTAAGGTTACCAAAATACAAACTTAGCGAAAGTCCATGTCAATAAACATCATTTCTGGCATGATAATCCTACTGTATCTCTAATGTAATGAGTCAATGCAGCCTTGTCACATGGACTCATCAAAATGTATGAAGTCCCCGTGAGCTTGGTATGGTTACTTAACACTTGAGTAAGGGAATGGGATATGTGCTCAGCAGCTTTAATTGGACATTCAGCTAGAAAGCATATTTAGTGTTCAAGTTTACATCGTATTATGCATGATATCTTTTAAAAGAGTTATTACGTTGTCGTGGTACTAGTGAGGATAATTTCTTAGTTTAGCCTCCACTATAACTTATCATTTACTCTCACCTCTTGTATATATTAATAAGATTGTGTGTTAGGGTTAAGAAATAAATCCTAACACTTTTACCTCTGTTACGTGGTATTAGAGCAATGATTTTGTGACCTCCACCATCACTCACCAATCTCCACCCCAAATCCACGACCTTAGACCAACCTCAAATCTACTGCCATCCATCATCGTTACCTACCAATGGTGAGCCTCATCACTCGTCAACCCACCGATCTCCACCCTTGATTCGATATGCTGTATCGATTTGCACAATTGTCTATCCCTATTCGATTGTCCTTGATCTTTGATCACATGCCCCTGATTTGCTCTCTGGTCTGATTTGTTCATGTTGATCTCCTGATGCACTTTGACTTGATCTGTTCATGCTTATCTGTTCTGTGATCTAATTTGCCTGCTGATTTGATCTGATTGTGGTTGGTGGTTGTTGATCTGCTATATGTCCGTGAGTTTTCCGAAGGAAGAAGGGAAGCACCATTGATCAATTATCCGGCTACGAGCAGCAATTGGCAAAATCTTATATAAACAGGTTAAACCACAAAAATTCAACCCATGAGAGCTCATGCTAAAGAAAGTTCTACTAGTGGAGAAGAAGACATTCAACGGGAAGTTGGGTCCCAACTGGCATGGCTTGTACAAAATCATCTCATCAGTGGGAACAGGATTGTACATCCTCAAAGGAGCAAATGGACAGGAGCTTCTTCATGCTTGGAATGCCGCCCACGTGAAGAAATACTGTTTCAAAAGTTGTAATATCTTTTGAGTAATGAAAGGAGCATTTATCGCAAGCAAAGACTCTTTCCACAACATGACATTAGCACGCCCAAGCAACGCGCACTGTGTGCCTCGACAGTACATGCTACGAGGCTATCTTCGATCCCGTGACTTGTTACAGGCTCTGCGTGCTTCGACATTATGTGCTCCGGCACCATGTGCTACAGGGCTAGCATCTTCGGCCCTGTGACACGTGATAGAAGCCAGGACCACCTGTAGGGGAAGCAACATTTGGTTCTACACGAAGTACAAGTTATCGGCACATAGTGCTCAAACTTTATGCCCTACAGCCTCAGTACTATGTGCTTGGGGAACAACATATGTTTTTGCCCGAAGCACTGGTTGTCGGCACATAGTGTCCAGCCTCCATGCTCTGCGACAAGCAAAAGCCTCGGCACCATGTGCCTAGGGAGCAGCATTTGTTTATGCACAAAATACAGGTTGTCGGCACATATTGTCCGACCTCCATGCCCTGCGATGAGTAGAAGCCTCAACACCATGTGCCCAGGGAGCATCGTTCGGTTTAAACTCAAAGGACCAATTGTCGACACATGGTGCCCAACCTCTCTTCTTAGAAAGCAGCCTCGGCACAATCTGCCCAGAGTAAAAACGAAAAAGACAAAATAAGAACGCATCAAATATAGAAATATGCACTGCACAAATCTTATTACAAAGAATCTATACAAAAAACAAAGGGACCCAAGCCCAAGAAAAGTAGTCATAAAAAGAGAAAAGTAGGAAAGAATCTAAGAAAAACAAGAACTATAAGGAGAAAATATTTATTTCACCTCCTTTCTCTTCATCACAGTCGGATGGATTGAGGGGGTTTCTGACTAAGGAAGCTTCAACTTTCTCCAATAGTTAGGGGCAATAGGACGGCCTGCCTTGTGTCACAACTTGAGCATTTCATCAAATACTTGGTTTGCATCAACCCATTTATTGCTAGAGATTCTTGGAGTTCTTCGGAAGATTCTAGAGTTCCTTAGAGAGGTATGGAAGCATGGAGAATTCTAGAGAGATTCTAGAACCATCTTTCGGAGTAGTCTAGATTCTTGTACATAGTTCTAGTTATTGTAAAGATACTTGTAGAGTATTCTAGATTGGATTAGTTGAGAAGCTTTTAGAGAATGTTCTAGACTTCTCACTTGGTGTATAAATAGGTGAGGGCCTCATTTGCCCAAACCATTTGGGTTTGCCATTTTCAAAACATGCAACTCGCTACTTCAGCTTCATTATAAATTTGGGATGCATAACTTTGTGTATTTGAAAATGGATATATCTAGGTTTGCTGCAATAATTGTAATACTTTACTGGATTGGCCTGGTTGAAGAGCCTCCACATGAAACTCCGAATACCATTAGATGTCCAACAAAACCTGTCTTCTAAATTGGTTTACCTATTTCAATTTTTTGCATTGAAGTACCATTTAGTTGTAAACTACTATTGCTCCTTTTGAGTTTGTTGGGAAGAAATGGGGTAGCTTGTTGATATGAGCAGCATTTTGACCTAAAATGGGCATATCCAACAACAAAAAGATCACAAATTAATGGGTGCCATCACTCAGCTGGGGCATCAAACGTAAGAAATGTAAAAGGTCCCACACCTAATAGAACTTGTAGCTTGATCCGTTGTTGCGTTCCTCTCTTCAATTCAAGGTATTGGGCGTCTCATTGCGGAGATCTTAT
>JABCMJ010028289.1:11681-51017 GCA_014822125.1 Arbutus unedo | reverse complement strand
ATCACATTTGTACTTAAATGTAAAGTCAGCCATCTGCATTTGACATGTTTGACAATTTCTGCTTGGACGAGTACACCAAAGGCTGATAGAGCATCAGTCGTGGGAGATGCCATTGAGTACATCAAAGAGCTTCTTAGAACTGTCAATGAGCTAAAAATGCTGGTGGAGAAGAAGAGATGCAGCAGAGAGAAGATCAAAAGGCACAAGACAGAAAATGATGGTCCTGATCCAGACCAGTCCTACAATGGATCGAGGAGCTCATGGCTTCAGAGAAAATTCAAAGACTGTGAGATCGATATCCAGATCGTTGATGATGATGTAAACATTAAATTTGCTCATCAGAAAAAGAAAATCAACTGCTTGTTGCCTGTTTCAAAGGCCCTCGATGAGCTTCAGCTGGATATTCAACATGTTGCTGGTGGGCTTGTTGGTGATAGCTACAGTTTTCTCTTCAATAGCAAGGTGGATATTTTCTTAAACTATTGTAGGCACTAGCAAAAATATTTTCACAGCAATTCATTTGGTTGTCCTTCAAATTGTGCACCACGTCTTTGGTGGGTCGGATGACCACAGTTACAAAGAATCCTGAGATGGAAAACTCGTTTTCAGAACAAACACTAAAATATTTTTGAAAATTCTGATTGAATGAACTTTTCAGAAGCTCTTACAGTAAGTGGCAAAAACATGCTTCACTTAGTTTATGCCACCTTTTTTCATGCTCTCATATCTTATTTTTCAACATTTTTCATGGTATTATCAATTATGTACCAAGTTATATAGGTTTTATCGAGCATCAGTATTTTTTCTTGTCACGAAACTCATGATTAATATTTTGAGATTGTACATAAATCTATTAGCTGCACTAGTCACTCCAATATCACCTATCACTTCTCGCTCCACAATATTTTTGGACCAGATATACATTTCGGCTCACATTTCTATTTCTTGTGATTTCAAAAATATTTTTTCGTATTATATATAATGTGTTGGTTTTGATCATATTGCAGATATGTGAAGGTTCATCTGTGTATGCTTGTGCCATAGCAAACAAAATAATGAAGTTACCCAGCAATTCCGACCAAACAGTAGCTCTATATTACCAGAGATGAAAGTTTTCAATGAAGTGGGTGCCTTTTCTCCTCTCTGAAGGACTAATATGTGACAACTTCTCGGTTTTTCAGGTTCTTATGTTGTGGTTTTAATTACTAGTCGTTCCCAGTTAAAATATATTTGTGTTCCTCCTCGTAAGGATTGTTTGCTAATATAAGTAGTCTATTGATAATCACTGGTCACTACTCTCCTCTCTTCTTTGGTTGGTAAAGTGTTTGGTTTCACTGGATTTTTCCTAGTTTGCTGTTTCTCTGTAAATGTTGAATCTCCAATTTCCAAAGTCATAGGAGTTGCATAAGTACGCTCCTCCGGTAGATGGGGCACTTCCACGAGAAGTAGTTAAAAATAACCAAAAGATGAGTTTATCCAGCATCAAACTCAGCGTCTGTAAAGGAGAATAAATTGTCATTCGAAATCTGGTTCAGAGGAGAGTGACTGTCAAGGCAAAATGAAACTGAGAAGCAAAGGAAGAAAATGAAAGACCAGGACAGTGGAAATGTATTGGATAATTTGAGTGTGTTTTGGTTGAAATAATATCTGTATGTGTTTTGGAGTTAGAACGTCCGAGGAAGATTTTAAAGAAAATCATCACTAAACTAAAGAACGTATCTGGAAGTTTTGTTCTCACTGGTTGGTCTTTTGCTAATCAGTTCTACAGGTTAGCATGTTGAAGTATCAAATTTGGGACAACCTATTGCCTTGCTCCCTTATAGATGGCTATTCATGTTTCCTTTCTATCCTGTAATGTTTCAATTTTCCAATACAATACCACTTGTGTTGCTGGAAGTTGAAAAAAAAATTACTGGACTTACTGTAGGAGGCATGGTAGTCGTGTGGTTCCCTCCTTTTCTTCTTCTCATTCCACAGCGTATGCCTAAAAGGAAAACTGTGCAGGCAAGGTACTGGGAGAAGAAGAATCTATAAGCAAGATTAAAAAGGTCATTGTTAACAAGGTAACAATGTCCTGCATAAAAGGAAGTGGTGAGTCTGCTGATATTGTTACCTGCACAAGCAGGATAATATTCCATAACTGGGGTATTACGTCTTGTGTCTGCTCGAATATGAATGCATCAATAAGCTTCCAGTGGCCCTTCATCTAGGGACGTGAGCCATCACTAAACCACTTCATTAGCTAACACTACCGAAGAATTTTAACATGGACAAAATTTAGAACACCAAGTCTACAGAGACTACTCATTCAGTCGTGTTTCCTTTTATAAATGACGTGTAATTTTTTTTTAACAATGATGACAGGGGAATCAAATTTATGATGTAAGCTTACCTCTCACTGGACTGAACAAATAATATACATCCATGGAGTCAGGCATGTTGAAAGTAACTTGCTTAGTAGCTGAAACTGGCAGAACATGTTCTTCATATTAATTCACTAGTTGGTTTCAAGTCATCCATATTCAACTACTTATTCCTGCTCATAAAGGAAACCCGTGTCTTTCAAAACAATGCTCAAAAAGTGAAAATAAACAAAGAAAACATAAAAGGAGCTGCCATTTTTGGAGCAGCAATGGCTGCTTCAATAGCAGGTAGTTATTTATTTTGCAGGTGCGGCAGCTGTACATTGTTCCAAAAACTCAAGTCTTTCTTTGGGAAAAGGAGATGTCCAGCAAAACCAAAAGATATGTTACCTAGAAGGACCAGACATAAAAAAAGTTATCCTGTAGGAGTTTGAAGCAGCTGCTGCAAGGAGTTGCATGTCTATAAATGTCTTAAACAAATAGAGATTTTGACACTTGATATATTTGAAGCCGGCGATCTTATCGAATTACAAAAACTGCACAAAAAGATATACTCTCTTACTCTATTCTTCACAGTTAGAGGTTACGAGAACTCTTGCTCATCTCTAAGTAGCCATGATGAATCTGCTTAGTCCTTAATGGTAACGCTGACTCTGCTATCAGATAGAAGGAAGGAGAGATCAACTGTAGAAGCAAGCTCGCTAGCTCTCTCTTTGTGTGTGTGTGTACATGTGTGCGAATATACACGTGGAAATGAATCAGGCTCTATTTTCTTTGATAATAGTTTTTGCTCCTCTACCGAGATCCATCAAGAAAATTCATCAGTATGTACCCACTGCCAACTATTCTGTAAATGACTTGTCATTTCACCCAGAATACCGTATATCTCTGCAGTTTTCTGGTGTGACTTGTCACCCTTTCGGAACTCATGAACCACACCATCCAGTTCAATGGAACTACACCCAGGAACCTTTCTTATTTTCTTTTCTTTCATTGCCTTCCTCAACTTCAATGCGTTGCTCCACTTATTTGCAGAGAAATATATGTTAGACATGAGTACGTAGGTTCCATCTCTTTCAGGCTCTAACTTTACAAGTTTTTCCATAACAATCTCCCCAAGCTCAACATTCCCATGGATCCTACAAGCTCCCAGTAATGCTCCCCAAACAAGAGCATCAGGTTCGATCGGCATATTACTAATAAACTCTTCTGCTTCATTTACCAATCCCGCACGACCCAATAGGTCAACCATACAACCATAGTGCTCCAATTGTGGCTCAAGATCATATACTCTAGACATCTCTGAAAAATGATTATGCCCTTCCTCGACAAGTCCTACATGACTGCATGCCATAAGGACACCTACATATGTCACACCATCCGGTTCTATGCCCATCTTAGACATCTGATAGAAAAGATCCAATGCTATCTCTCCTTGTCCATGCATGGCTAACCCAACAATTATAGATGTGTATGAGTAGACGTCTCTACATTTCATACCATTGAATACTTTCAAGGCTTCATCTATGCTTCCACACTTCGCGTACATATCTACCAATGCATTCCCTATAAACCCATCTGCCTTGATGTGGTTTCTATCCACATAGGCATGGACCCATTTCCCCGGCTCAAGCATGCCTAGATTAGAGCATGAATTAAGCACAACAACTATAGTGTAATCATCCGGCTTGACACCTCTTCTTTGCATCTTCCTAAACATATTTAAGACCTGTTTGAATTCCCCTTGTTGCGCCAATCCTGATAGCATGGAATTCCAAGAAACCACATTTTTTGCCGGCATCTCATTAAAAATTTTACGAGCAAAATCAGCATCACCACATTTTGAGTACATATCGATTAATGCATTCGCAACAAAGATATCCAAATTCACCTTATGATAACAGATATACCGATGTATCCTCCTACCCAAAGTCAAATCTCCCAATTTAGCACACGCAGAAAGGATAATCACTGTTGTCATTTCATCAACCTGAAAATTCGCATCACACATATCAATAAACAAGCGTATGACTTCCTTCCAAAACCCCACCATAACATAGCCCTGAATCAATGTAGTCCATGAAACCAAATCCCTCTGAGAACTTCCATCGAACATCTTTTGAGCTGACTCAATAGGCCCACAAACAGCATATAACCTAATCAATGTGTTGACTACATACAAATCCAACACAAAGCCGTTCTTAACTACACGGGCATGAATCTCCTGGGCTTCCCTCAATGCACGGGATTCCGCACAAGCCTTAAGAAGAAAAGGGTACGTAAACTTATCAGGAATCAAACCCTTCTCCAGCAATTCGCTATAAAACGACAATGCAATCAACGAGTCATTCTTGTTCTTGCAAACCGAAAAGCACCGGATAATCGCATTGTACACACTGACACCTGGAAAATCAATATCCTCGAAAATTAGCAGGATTAGCAAGAATCAAAGATGGTCACTTACAACAAAGACCCGTTGATTATATCATAGACAATATAGTAAAGAAGATGATACAATCGATTTAAATGGCAAAATGGACATTAATGATTAGGACCTGGATTTGAAATTTGGGTGAAAATGGAATTCACATAGCTCAGGTCTATTTCAGGAAACGTGGCGCACAAAGAGACTATTTTTGTATACACAAGTTGGGCTTCAAGACTTGGCCTTGTTCTGATGATGTAGGAGTGGATTTGTTTCAGCTCTTTGATGCATTTGCAGGAATTTAGTCTGTGAAGGATTGACGACCCCCGAGTATCAACAGGAGAGGCATGTGGAATTGTCAAACAAAAAGAAGAACAAGAAGAAGGAAAGCAGAACCCCATTATCTTTCTGAGGCTCAATTTCGCCTCACATTTTATTTTTATTTTTTTGTTTAATTTTTTGAACACCTCTCCAATTCTTATTTTGTATTCCTTTAAACCCCCCACATGTTTAAATTCATCTCATTTTGACCTCCTAAACTATTAAAATGTATCACTTTCACCCCTTCTGTTAATAACCCCGTGAGTAATGTGGACGGAAAATGTAAAAATTAGTCTAAGAATGATTAGCAATTCCCGAATTGCCTTTATATTTTGAGGAAGACAAAACATAAGGCCACATGTACCCCTTTCCCTTCCTTCTCCCCTTCTCACTTCCCTCCACTTTTTTTTTTTTTTTAATAATCAAGGTATCCGGCCAACTTGAAACTAAGTTGAAATAAAATTTGAGGGAGTCTCAACCTAATACCGACTAGTTCTTGGGACCTTAAAATTAACGAACAGGTAAACTTCCACTCTTACCAACAAGATATAGAATAGTGAAGACATCTTATTCCTATATGTCTATTTTAATTAGTTCAACTCTTGTTTTTTTTTTTTTAACAAAGAAATTGATGTGAATTCTTTACTTGGGTGGATTCCCCAATTTTTCCCTAGCGTAATTGAAAGTTGTAGCACAAAATGTGAACTTCAATAAAATGCTTTCACAAAGTCAATAAATTCCTTAACAATCGCTACATTTTAAGTGAAAGAGTCAAAGATAAAATCTTAATATCGAAGGTGGATTTTCAACCATAACCTTTCAAATTGAAACTTGTAGAAATGATCAACTACACTTCTGATACATTGCCTCCATTGGTTTGAATAGGTTTTCTTAAGCTTATATTGGTTGGAATGAAAGAATAGAGGTGGATTGGAGTAATTTTGCAGAAGAAATCAAGGGTAGGATTTGACTCTGATGTTCGCAATCGACACGAGAGATAGAGATAGAGGAAGGGCATTAAGAGTTCTAGAATTTTCACCAAGTATTATTATATGTATATAGCAAGGATACTAAGTATTTTCATAATTTTTATTAACATAGCCAATAAAATGGTACATTTCGGTAGTTAGGAGGCAAAGTAAGACAAATTAAACATGAGCGAGTAAAGTGATACTGTTGAGGGGGTGTCTAGAAAATTTAGCCTTATTTTTTTTTTCCGTTTGTTAATTTTACCTTAATGTTTTATGAGTTATTAGTTCATTTGAAGGGAGGAATCTACAAAAATAAAAAAGTTATGATCAAAAACTTAAAAAATTACTAAAAACAAAAATAATGCTAAACAAACAGATATTTTAGATTATTTTTATCTTTTTTAAATTTTATAAAAATTTGATTGATATTTTTTATTTTTTTTAAAACTTCTCGTGTAGACAAAAGTTAAGCCAAATACAACTTGAGTTTAACTACGACTCTGTTCCCAGTCCTCCTCCTTACACGTCCAGACTCTCATTTTTTTTATTTGGGATGAGATTCTCTCTGATTCTCTTGTCTGGCCTGTTTGTATGGCCTTTCTAGCGCTTGCTTTTTTGATTGAGACCATTTAATTTTTAGATCTTGATGAGAACATCAGCCGCATCAAAAATCAATATGATCGGAAGTCATTTAATATGTTTTTGAAGTACATTTAGAATATGTTTGGTTGAGTATTTTTGAAATATTTTTAAAAAAAATTTAAAATATTATTTGATATAAATATTTTACAAAAAAATTGAGAATTAATTTTTTTTGACATTTTCAAAGCGCTCTCTCTCTCTCTTTTTCTAGAGAAATGAGTATTATATTTAAAATAAAATTTGTTTTTGTGTGCATTGTGTACATATTCTGCTCACAAATTTTTTTATTTTAAAATTTTGAATTTATAGTTAATCTCGAAATTTTTTTTAAGTCAACAATAAATTTTTAAATTTTTTTGAAAATAAAATTTAAAGAATATAACCAAAAGAAATCAAATAAACAATGTCGGACACGATCAAAAGAAAATCAAATATGAGTATTTAATACATTAATTATTGACAAACATGATAAAGTAATAATAATCAATGATTGACAAATAAATAAAATAAAATTTGAAATTTTTTTACCAAATAGTTCACAAATATTTTTAAAATTTTTTTAGAAATACTTAACCAAACACACCCTTATATTGTAAAAACACATATCAAAGAGTATCCGATATTTTTGACATGCCTTATATTCTTAACAAGATCTGAAAAGTAAATGGGCCAAAATAGGATAGAATAGTCCCTTTGAGGGCTGAAAATGATTTCATTCCTTGTGAATTCATCCTGAGTTAACAACTATTATCTAAATCATTTGTCACAACTGCCATTGTTACAACAGAATGGTGACCGTAAGTAAGAAAACGATCGAAGATCAGAAATCAAAGGTATGGCTCCCGGAAGAGTTGAATCGGAACAGATTTAGACTTTTATTGTGGTCATTAATTGTGGAGTTATTTAATCCGTGTTGTGATTTCATTCATAATTTCGGAATATAATAGTGTTTCTGGGTACGTAGTCCTGCAACCACAATCAAAGGTTAATGTCTCACAATCGGAGTTGGTCCAAAAAGCACTCGAATGCCTAAGTTCAGTACTTAAAGAAAAAGAAAGAAAATCTTGAGCTAGGTTGCAATATTAGACGTACATATTTTCACCAAGTAATATACCTTATATATTGCTCTTATCTTGAGTACCAAGCTTAAAATGGCATGTGCGGAGCACACTTTTGATGATAGTGACATATAACTGAACTCTCACCCCTTCAAATGATAAATGACATCTCGTGTTTCACATGCTCCCCTAACTGAATGCCAAATAAAGATTCTATTATGATATAGATGAGCTCGGCTTGGCAATGAGATGACCTACTCAGCTTGGACCTATGAAATATCTTGTACTGAGGGAGAGCACTGTGTCATGGACCTGATCTAGGTTCAATTAGGTGCCATGCTGAGATGTGGACTGAATTAGATCTAACAGGTTATCCTCACCATGGATATGAACGGTGGACCTAGTTGTAGCTCGATCCAGCATGAAAGAATTGAAATGGGTTCGGTCCAGTCTACTAAAAGATCTCATACTTGGTCTCAACCCAACCTACGAAAGATTTCAAATCGGTCTTAACTGGGAGCCATGCTAATACATATGATGTTGGATACAATTTGTGTATCAATTCACAGGGATCATTCTACAATTTCAATTATATTTTGAAATAGACATACATATTGATCCTATATATTTTTTCTTATTGAAGGTAGATGTTTCCATTATTAATCAAACATTACGGGATACCTTAAGTATGTATAATTAAAGTTATCAATCTTGTATTGATTAATATATCAATTTTGTTATTGATATGATACGTATTGGTACAATAAGTAACAATACATCTTTTTAAATTTATCACCAAAAAATAATATTGTATTTTTTTATATTTTCTACGCAACGTATTCCTCCTTCATTTCATTATTAATTTTACACTTTCAAAAAAAGTTCCCATTTCTTCATAGTCAGTGTTAAGCCTAAAGTAAATTATATAATATCCAACATATCCTTCACCTTTGTCCCCCTCATTCTTACCCAAAAAAAAAATGTAAATAAGATGTCAAATATGATCAAAATAGTAAATTTCGAGTTACTATAAATGAAGAGTTTGGCTTTGAGCCGTTGTGCTCACAATGAAATCGCAAGAGATTAGGGATCTTTCTGAGGGTAGATGCCCATCTCCGATCTCCGGTGATCTCTTCTGCAAAATCAACAGCCCTCTTGGTTCTCTCTCTCACTCTCTCTCTCTCTGTATGTACTTGTATATAATGTATACATTGTGTGTTTGTGGTGGTGGTGGTGGATCTGATGTCCGACGGTCTTCTTCGTTTGCTGTTTTTCGTTTCTGATTCAACGTCTTTGATATTTCGCGATCTGCCATTATCTGTTTTCTTCCTTTGCTGTTTTTTCCTTTTCTATAAGAGGTTGTGATGGTACCGGCCGAGATCCGGTAGGTATTGACCGGAACCTCCGGTATCTTTGCCGGAACGGTACGGCCTCACAAGTGTCTTGATTTCGCGACGGTACCGGGCTGGCGGTACGGGATGGGATTTCATTACTTTGTGTATAACCATTTTTTTTAAACAACAGATAGGTGAAAGATTATCGTAAAGTTCATAAACTACACACTCAACTATTTGAGAAAATCAACATAAACCTACAAGCATAAAAAAATGGTTCAAACAGAAAACGCCCCGACATAAAGCTACAAATCATCTAATAAAGAAGTTTAAAAAAAAATAGAACAACATTTAGCATATACATTTGCCAACTTATTTCCATAAATTTTTCGTTTCTCATCTCATGCCTAACATGGGATCCGTGCCAGTAACAAGAATAGTGTAACAATAGCATTGTGGTAGTAATCTTGGAACGATGTTAGTGACATTCCATAAATTATCTCATTTTATACTACATGCGTAGGTGGCAAACAACTGTAGAGAATTGGAGCGTACTCCACTTATTTGAATATTCCATGATTGTTTGCCACTTAAATATGCGATATAAAATAAATAATTCATGAAGTGTTAGTGACATTATTCAGTAATCTTGACCAATGACAGTGGATCACATTGTTGATTTAACAGTCATAAGTAACAACTTCACTCATTAATGACAAATGCAGCAAAGTTTCATAAATACATACAAGAAGCAATTGAAAGTTTGACATTTATATAGGTGCTCTCACTTTCAATACACGAAGAACTTGCTCTTTCTATACTGGAAATAAGAGAGTTACAACAACTAGGTTTTAAACAAGCATTCATTGTGTACTGTTACCGGTGATGAGAGAACGATCCTTCACCCAGATTGGTTCAGTTTGGTACTACTTGATTTATGTGAGACATAATGAAGACAATCTTTTCAATACTTGGTTGTTTTGGAGTAAATAGAATAGGGAACCAGCAACATGACCCATTCGTCGCATATATACTGTACAAAACTTTACGTAGAGTTGCCTTCAATAATATGTCTGACCACTGTCTTTGGTAATGATTACAATTTATAGACAAGCCTACATATAATCATCATATACAAAAGGTCTTCTGCCACTACGATCCCCAATGATACCAAAATCTACCACTTACATGTGTAAAATGAGAGAAAACTAATATGAACACATTTCCATTTCCAATCTACATCTCCAACAAAATCCGTAATTGATTTGATACGTAAAATGACTGAACAAATACCTATGGAATTACACCAAATGAAAGTATGTCCATCAACTGACGAATTGGGATTGAGATATGTACTTGGGTCACATTAAGCTCACTCTTTGTTGTTTGAGGAGTGGTCCTTCTTCTGACCACCCAGAATACGCGAGATCTGTAGACCCCTACTAAATGCTTGATTAAAGAGCATCCGTGTTTGGAATTCTGATACAAAGGGGAACCAAGCCAAGAATGCAACAGGGGTGAATAGAAGCAATCCCATGATTATTTCGTAACCACGAGCAAGTGTTAGAACAGATCCCCAGACTCCAGCTCGGTGAACCAGAGGCTTCAGTGCTTGCGCAATCTTTAAATGACAAGAATTCCACACAACCAATGGTGAATTGGAGGAATCAAAGGGAAACATCATATAAAACATGATCCTAGGGGTGGAGACAGGATTACCATGGAGTGGGGGCAAAATCTTATCTAATAGAGGTTAGAATAAAATTCTCCAAAAAGATAGTGGTTGCAAAAAATCAAGGATTCTATTAATTAAATGAATGTTAATTTAGTGAAAAAGTTCTAAAATCATATACGAAAAGAAGAAAAATAACTATTCTGTCAATTCAAACCAACAGCTTCAACATGGTTCCACCCATTCAGACTATAAATCAACAAGTAAAGAAGCTTTAACTCACCAGAAGCAACCCCCACCCAGTTGGCATGAAAGCAAGAATGGATACTATAATGTCTTTAAATGTCATGTGGGGAAGTGCTATTAAAAGAATTAGGACGGTAACGAATGTGAGGAAGATGAAGCCCTTGATCAATCGAAACACAAGCTGGTATGTTGCACTAAATCTCCTCCTTCCAACAGACACAGCCTGTAAAATTTGCAAATGGTGTGAAGAGAATAACACCTCTTTATCTGTTACTAGGTCAAAACTAAGAAGGCTCGAATAAACATACTAGACAATATTGAAAAAACTAAAATCCAAATATATGTGGTACTTTAAACACAATGAATATAGACAAAGCAAGCTTATGGAATCTGAAATAGCCACAAGTCAGAAAATCTGAAAACCTTCATGGACGAAAGCAAATATATAGACATGAAGAGTAGAATTTCAAACAGAAATCTAGCACTTCATGAAATTAAACGTGGAAGCAAACTCCTGTCGTTAACTTCCATCCTTCATTAGGAGTCCAGTTGGCAGCAAATATATTTTTCTTTCTTTTTCATTCCCTTACTGTGTTTTTTACTCCACAAAATAGGTGATTAATGTTATTTTCAAAAAAGTTCAACAGCTATTTCACAATACTCGTCTATCGTGATATATAAAGTTAGCACATCCATGTAGCTGTGAGTAGATTTAGGGCAGTGTTATTTTCTGTGTTTCAAACAAAGGTAGATTTAGGGCAGTGTTATGTTCTATTGGTGTTTCAAACAAACGACTGTTCTTAGACCCACAAGAGCGCTCTAAGAAAGACCAAAGATTCTTCTTCATAACATAATATAAAAATAGGATTTTACTTGTACTAATGGAACACACAAACCCTAGTAGATAGTGTCACTTAAGAGCAAGGGAAGAAAGACGAGAACTTTTGCAATATAAAACTTCGAAAAATGAAGAAATTTTACCACTCACCTTCATCACAAACAATACTAAAAAGATCACAAGCCATGATACACCATACACCTGTAGCCCAAAAAAAATAAAGTAAGTTCAACTGCCACTAAATGAACAAAGATTGAAATTTATTATCAAATGCACATTTTAAAGTAGAATATGTTGAGGAAATACCAGAACACTTCTGGTGTTCCTGGTAAGGTGCAAGTGATATACAAGCCCATACTGATAGATAAAGAACCGCACGGACAACAAGATCTCGCAAATGATACCCCGTAACCCAGAATACTGAAGATGCTCTTGTTCCTTTTCCCACCATGATTCCCAGCTTTTTTCAGGAGGCACCCCAATCCCTCCACGGTTGTTTATCCACTTTTTCCAATCTGTCCAATCATCGATAATTTTTTGCCACTCAAACCCAGAGGGATTGAACAGGAATGGAGCAAACAGCCATGTCCCCACCATGAACCACATTGTTAATGTAATCAGTATGTATGGAATTGAACCTCTATAAGACTGGCCAAATATCTCATACACAATAAGAAGAATCATCAATTCAATTCCTTTAACAAAATGACTCCGTGAGTATAGTCGATAGTTTTCCGCAAATTTGGCATGGAACACAACAAATCCACGACCTGTACCTCTGTATTGTGCACCGCCATGAAGCAACGTCCTTCCAAAATAATGGGTTTTTGTTCCAAGAGAAAATGTGAAAAATACAGGAGCTAACTGAAGTTGCATCAGTATGAAATCACTCAAGGCATTTCGGAAACCCCTCTCAAGGCCTATTTCCATCATCATAGGCAATGCCATCAGAAACCCAATTTGCACAACAGACTGAGAAGCAAGAGCTACTTGAAGAGGTTTGTTGTCTCGAATAGCTGGTCGGGTAATCAGTCCTCTTTCAAGTCCACTGAGAACAAGGTAAAGTCGGCCGTATAAAAACACAAAGACCGTAAGCACAGTTATCTGCCAAGACAGAACCACAGTGGTCAGACACTCATGAAAAAAATACAATTCCAGTCCTTATAGAAATAATAAATAACATTCAACATAGCCACAATCAAATATAAATATTGATATACCGTATCATATCATATATTATGTAAGAGTAAGAATTAAACAATTCTATCCAATAATTAAAATATAAAAACTCTTAATTCTTTGTTATTCTATTCCATCTTCTACAATAATAACAAAAATAAAAAACCACGGGAGGAACAACTTATGCGGTTGAGTACCACCACAACATAAGTCCTAAATGCTTTCAAAGACCATAAAAATATTGAATAAAGAGATCATGGCCCATATCATACCAAGGTGCTGAAATAGAACCCCACAGTTGTGAAATAACACGACAACATTCGGAAGAAATCAAAACGGTGACCAAGCCTATATATGTCACGACTCATTGTCTGTTCACCATTGCCATTAGCTATCTTTGCCTCAAAAAGAGAGATTTGGTTAAGGCCCACATCCCTTCCTTTGCCAACTTGTATGTATTCATGATGAGTAACATTGCCTCCTCGTAGCGTAGAATTGATACCTACACATTGGGGAGTTTGGGAAAATGGACAATGTAGCCGAAACAATGTATTTAAAACAAAAACAGAGTCCTGAAGCAATGAAAATGCCTGCAAATATGTCTTCGCTTAGGTTGATGATTTTGGAAGCTTTGCTGACTCCGCCCCTGGTCAGGTGAAAAAGCCTATCAAACACATCTGGATGGCCATAGTGGAAGCGAACCCTGAATGAGTAGAAAGAGAACTTATGAACACTCAGGACACGAAACAATAATAATGCAAAGTAGAGAATAACTGCATACAAGAAGCAAATTCAACAGGGACCGAATCCTAGTGAAAGCGAAAAAAATGATTATGTTTTAAATCCGTCTTCATAAGAGGGATATGACCAATATTCATGTAAATAACTTTTGAGTCAAACTCATTCCTCGTCATTTTGTAAATTTCATGCCAAATTGTTTTTTGAATACACAGCTATCATCACTCATTACCATTGTTGAGAGCCATTTGTTTGAGAACCCCAATATAGCTAATTGGTTCATGATTCCAAGTTTTTGTTTCCTATTTCTTGTAGAGCGGTTTTGTTCCCTCACCCTTAGATAGGCTCAGTTACAAACATAATTATTACTCCATTTTCTTCCTTTCATTAGCATGAAGATAAATTTGTCCTGCTGTTACACGAATCCAGTGTTACTCTTTTAATAGGGACATCAACATTCACCCTAACTACAACCTCAAGGGTCGGCATGGTGGTTAAAACTTAGGGGCTTGCTCTAAAAAGGTTTTAGGTTCAAAATTTTTTAGGTGTTATTAACTTGTTGGGCCAGTCCATACAAAATTTTACTCCAACTTTATATGCCCCCCTCAGCCCTCCAGTAGACGATGGGAGTGGTCCTTTAAATATTAGTCGAGGTGCACGCAATCTGTCCCGGATACCTTGAGTTATCACAAACAAAACAGTCACCATAACTGGTGATCATCATTGGTACTACAATATATTCACCAACTTTGTCCGAATATATTTATCTTACTTTCCACTTTACCCCATGTGGTTTGCTCCATGTGCAGCCATTACAAAATCAACACATAAATTGCGTGATTTCTGGACTAAAATCCAAAATCATCATCCTTTAACAAAACTTCTAATTCGACATCCATAAGCTTGTCTTCTTCCTATCTTTTGAACTGAACCCTAAGTATTTTTTGAGCATGCATTACGTAGTCCATAAAGAGAAAAGTTGTTTGTCTATTTACATCACATAATACTAGAAAAAGAAACAGGAAAAAAAACAATTACACCTAGTAAAAGTTAACGCATGACATAATTGCCTTCAAGTATTAAAGACATACAAAGATAGTAACCACCATATGTTATATGAATCTAGAAAACCACAACTACAATTGCTGCAGTCAAATAGCTTGATATAAATAATTGGGCGAATTTCTTAACAGCTTAAACTTTTGGGACAATTGGTAACTCAACATGCTTCAAGTCTTTCTGTTTTCATTATGCCTCTACCCTTCGTAGAATGGTTTCACTCTATCAATAGATATATGCATCTCAACATGCAAAGCGGAGTTGTGTGCCAGGAAGTGTGTCGAATAGCTTGATATACATTGTTGGGCTCATGTCCTAACAGCTTAAGTTGACAATCGGTAACTTAACAGCCACCACCTACCAACTCAATGACCCGTTCCTTCCCTTAAACTATTTCCAGAACATACTCTTTTCCTCCCTCTCTTTCTTTAGCTTCATACTTCCCTCCGCAAGATTCAGAAGGAAATACACAACCATAACAGTACACATAAATGATAGATCAAATGGAAGACTTACTTCAAGGGATTAGCCAAAAGTCTCTGTCCAATTGTTACGAAGCTAGTCTCTTGATTTGACATGAACCAAGCGAGAGAAGAAACACTGCTCAAATTCACCCAAAAAGAAGAACTGTCATTGACCATTGAATGTAACACCAGCTAAAATCTACCACCAGACTGTACCAGCAGTTTTTATACCTGCCGGTGAATATATGCTCCCTAAGTCCCAGTATTGTTGGAGTTCTCACACCATGCTGTTTGAGAAATTCTTGGAGCAAGTTCCTCATTTTAAAGGCTTCCTCCATGTAGTTATCCTATTAATCAGCATTTAAGATCTTACTTCAACAATTGAAGCTTACCATTAGTTAGGCAATAGACGAACATAAGATATTACCTGGTTCATATCTATTGTTTGCAAGCCTTCACCACGTGTGAAAATAATGGCATGGTTTTGATTTTCTGGCTTCCCTTCACCCAATATAGCAGGTCCTGGAAGTTTTATCCGGTAGATAACCTGATAAAAAAATTTGAACAATTGCCACAAATCATTGTGATCGAATGGGACGCAAACATAAGAGGGGTCATAGTTAAACAGCCATGATAATTTTACTACAAACAAACCATCATATCTTGCAACTCTTATAAATCCAAGGAAAATGAGATCAAAGGATTTACTATTTTGTTGGTTACAATCGTAAGAAAATCTGGCAGCAGAAAAAGGATTATGAAAGATCCATATTTCCCCAAGCGCTTGTCATTGTATCTACCTCAATTCGAATGATAAGGTAAGCAACTAAAGATTCTCAGATCCTTCGTGTACCCGAAGAATCAATAAAAAAAATCACATGGCTACAATTAACCTCCTAGCTTCCTGCGTTACATTGTGTGTTCTGACAAGTAATGAGGACAACAACATTAAATTGGAAATTAGAGTTGAAGTAATTCATCCAATGTTCAAGAATGTTACCAGGGCACACTAATATCCCAGAGAATTACATCTTGATACGCAAGTTCCAAAACATGGTATACTTCTGTTCCAAAATGGTAAATTTAGCAATCCAAATCAATCCCCAATGTTTTTCCACAAAATCAACTTATTAAGAGAAAATCTAGAGAGAAATATTGGTGGGAGAAAAATGTAAAAAGTTCGATCAACAAGCTCCTAGAAATGTATTTTGTATGAATAACTGGAAAAACAATTTTTAATTTTAGTAGATGCTTGTCGCTCGGAAGAGGAAGTTCTAATTTTGTTATTTAAAGAAGCCTACACCTAACATAGCATAATTTAGCCATGTGGCATACCACGTTCCCATTCCAGATCGTCCTACTGGGGTACACTTTCCAGGTAAGTTAGTGACTAACAATAATGATTGGGTTGGCTAAGTGATTTCACGTTAAATTCGTACCTGGTCTAGGCTTTGACCCTCCTCAGATGAGTCAACAGACTTTGGTGCAGCCTTCACAAGAGCTGAATAATAAACCTTCTCAACCATCTTTTTGGATTTATCTTTGCTCGTTTCTTCAACCTCATCAACATAAGCAACACGAAGAGATGGATACCTGCCCCAAGAAACAAGAAGATGGAACCGCAATTGAGAAGTAAAGAATAAACCACTAGGCCGTGTTTGGATCGCAGAACCTTGAGGGGAAAATGGGAATGTGATGCCATATTCGTTTGCAACGGACTGCAATGGGAATGTTACTTGGAATGACATATACAACCAGGAATTACATTCCCCAACTTAGTATGAATCGGATACCTCCCCTCCCCCATGATAATCTTAGATTTCAGGCTCAATCCACCACAAAAAAATAAAAAGTTGCCCTCTAATAAATCTCCAAAAAAGACGTTAACTGGTTTGGATTCCTGAACTAATCTCCAAACATTGAAATTGGAACGGGTTAGCTCCGGTAATATGTAAGGTATTTGATTCCTAGTAATCAATTTGCCATTTCTACTCAAGATTCTGGCATCCAGTCATAGCTCAAACAATTAACTCAATTTTCAAAACATACGTTGTCATAAGCCTCAGAATGTCTTGGGCACGAGGATCACCAGATCGTTTTTGAATGCCATATTGCTGGCACGACACCACATATGTGAACTTCATATCAGCTACTGCTTGACATTGTGCCAACAATGACCTTTCATTCCTTAGTTGTTCCTCAGTATTGGATTCAGCAGCCTTATAGCCTTTCATCAACTCTGCAGAAAAGAAGCAAGTGTATGACAAAGGAATAAGATTCTATTACCATACAAATTATGTAGAAACTATGATCCTGCTTTCATTAGGTACCTTCATCCTTTGCCATATCAAGAAAAGCTTGAAGTTCTAAAGCCTGCCGATAGTACATCATACCTCGTACTTATTAAGCAAACATAGAGTTAGAGCATGCAGAGAAAACACATCATCATTTGAAGGAACAACTAGTCTGCAAAAATATCAAACCCACGGAAATATAAAGAAGTTATACCAGTTTTGGTCAATGTCTGGCCTCTATATGACGCCCATAGCCTTAGTTGTTCTTCCAATTCTGGATTTCCCTTTAGTTCCTCTTCGCTGCATCCAACCCGTTCAAGAAAGTAGTTCCATTCATCTGTACGTTTCAAATCCATCTAGAATTAGGGGACTGTAACTTAATCACAGATCATATATGTTAGTGCATGGGTAGCCTCTCCACTCACAACTAACTAGTTTTGAGTTGGATGCTTAAACACTGTTGATCACAGAAGCTCAAAAGGCGACAAGACAACTAAAAAGAAGCATCACCTGGAAAAATCTTTTGCAAGTAGAATAGGATAGATACACCATCTTCATTTGGCTTTTCCAGGAGATTCATGGAAAAAAGGACATCCTCTGTGTAGTACGGAGTTAGGACACTACATGAAGAGTCACAGATAAGTAAGTGGTATGTTATAAATAAGATCTTGCAAAGCAAAAGTCCACAAAAATAAATAAAACAGTTTCAAATACTTTGTAAGGAAGTGTGAACAAAATGTCCTGATATTTAGTACAAAAGTACATAAACAAATAGAAAGTCTTAGGCTAAACAATTCCTAACATTAAAAAAGCCGAAGGGCTACCAAATACTTTTGAACTTAAGCACTAAATATGTGTTTCCCTCAAGTGCTTAGAGTACTTATAAATCAAAACAGCATACTAGAAAAACAATAATCCCATATTTCTTGAAACAATTACAACACAAAGTACTCAATACAATAAGTTCATACATTGTATGCGAGAGTACACATCAGATATTGCCGTATGATCAAACACTTACGAAAAGGAAAGCATATTGCGAACTTTTGGTGCTGTAGGCATGTCCATAAACAGTGAATTTGAGAAGAAAGAAATACGCCTTCGAGCTTCTAAATTGGATGGCACATCCATAGCAGACTCCTTCACCGTTAGCAACAGATGAAGCCTTTTGATCTGAAGAAATAAAGAAAAAGAATAGTACCTAGTAAAACTTGAAGACAAACACATAATATAATGGTTGTATTTCTTCTGGTACCACAGAGATGAGGTAGAAGAGGGAAAAAAAAAAGTTACAGACATTAAAAAACATATTTAACAGAGAGGGCCTGTTTGGTATTGTTAGTGTACATTGTTTTCTGTTTTCATTTCCCAGAAAAAAACAGCATACTTTCTTGGTGAACTGTTTCCAAATCCAATATCCAGATTTTGTGTTGTTTTCAAAACAACCCATTTCCCATAAAAATACCAAGAAGATGTTTTCCAAAGCCTTGAAAACTTTATTCACTAAATAATGAATACGACATGGAATGACCAGTTTATTAATGATTATCGCAATCAGTTTATGAGAATTGTTCGTCGAAACTGTTTTTAAGAATAGTAACGAAGGAGTTACTGCACTCCAGAGTAGAAGATGCAATGGAACACTACCAAAATTATTAGAACAGCACTCAATTACAACAAATCTAGTTGTCTTTCTCAGATAAATCAAAGCAATAATTACTTTCTCTTTCCAAGCCTCTGTCTCTTCTGTAATAGGAAATTTAAGCGTTCCAAAGAACTGATATTGTTGATCCAGAGGTGTCATCCCCTCATGCATTCCATAAGATCCACCATGGCTTGACTCTAGCAAACTATCAGAGAAATTCAATGAAAATTAGGAATGAAATCAACCTATAAACATAGGTGCACATATAAACTGTTTTGCATTATGTACCTAGAAATTGGGTCCTCCATTATGTCTCTGGTCACAATCTCCAACATGTTGAGCAATACAATGACAACTTGATCCTTATCTTCTTTTCTATTCTCTCTCTGCAGAAAAGACCAAAAGGACATAGAGTTTGCTCTTCACCTTAAATTCCTCAGCAGCTAAAATGCAGAAATTTTCAGATGTTCTATGCTTACCAGATACTCAATAAGCTGAACAAAGTTTTCATAGAGGCTAGGCAGAGCACTCATATTCAGTTCTTGTATCAAATTTTCTTCTTGTATACGATGATCCACTCTTGAGAAAATCTCATTTATAACGCTGGAAGTACAAGGTCGTCAAGAAGAAAAGTAGAAAAAGAATTACATAGATACACACACACACACACACACACTCTTACTCCCTCTGCCCGATATTGTTTGTCCATTTTCTTTGGGAAATCGCACATTTGATTGGATCAATTAATATGATGTACTTACGTGAACAATTTTTACACGTTTTTCCACCCGTAAAAAGAACACATTAGTTTTGATCCAACAAGCACAACACCCAGAAATGGCCAACAATAGGGAACGGTGGCTGTATTTTTATAGGTATGTGTACATGGTGTATGATGTAGAGAGCGAGAGGGAGAAAGGGAGAGAGCAGCATACTCAAGTAGAATGAATGTCACAGACAGTGATTAACTTACAATTGTTCACGATCCCCTAAAACCAAAAACTTGATAATGTTTTTACATGAAGCATAGCATTCCCGGACAGCACAGACCATATAATCGTCTGCTTGCAATCTTTTTTTTAGCTCACGGTCTCTACCGTTGCTATCTGTGGCCATATCCAATGCTATAGGAAGCTGCACAACACAAGAGAGGATGTAAACAAAGATAACGGCTGAAAGTAGCCAAGGAGATAAAAACCTCATTCAAGGGATACAAAAACCTTGCTAGCAAGTAAAAATGGAGGCCATTGAATGAGATCCAGGTCGCGATCAGCCCAATAAGGGACAAGCAGTAGGTTCTTTTCTCTGCAAAGACAATAACATGACCACCCCAGGATACAACCCAGAAAACTTACGAAAGTGAAAATACTGGAAGGAAAACATAGAGGAAGGTGATAAACCAGATTCTTTCAAAACAAGGCAAAGATATTCCAGCGTCGGAATGCCCATATCACCTGTTGTTTATAAGATCCTCATCTCTGAAGCTAGTTATTATTTTGTTCCACAACTGAGCAAATCTTGCCGCTTCCTTCCCTTTGTTCGATGGGATCTGAATAAACAGCCAATTCCTCAAACTTCATAAAAGATCAAAAAACACTAAATAAAAAATAACTTGTTAGTGATTAGGAACTCTAATTAGATTATGATTAGGATTTGTTTCCCTATTTAAAATACAAGTAGAATTAGTTAGAGATCTAGTTAAATTAGGATTCGTTTTGCTTGTATAAATAGTATGTTTGATAAATAGAAATTTATTCTGGATTATTAATTTTTACTATCAGAACGGGACGGAAAACCCTAAAGCCGTTACTCACTACCATTATTGCCGGAATTTACCGGCCGCCGTGGTTGTGTTCGTTTTTTCTTTTGTGATTGAAGTGTTGTCGCTCTACCATATTACTGCCTCCCATCACAATCCAGCCACCCAGTCTTTGCAGGCGACAACTGCCGAGTCCGACAGTTTTTTGGAATTTTTCCTGCGTGCATACTGTTCCCTATTCATCGGACCGGGCATTGTTCACTCACGTACTGTTCACGAATGTACTATTCACTATTCATCGGATTGAGCACTGTTCATGAGCACACACTGCTGCTGTTTCTGCACATTTTTGCGCTGTTTCAGCGCGTTTCTGCACCGTTTTCGCTTGTTTCTGCGTTGTTTCAGGGCACTTCAGCACATTTCAGCGTGTTTCTGCCTTGTTTATTGCACTGTTTCTGCGATTTTTTTGGTGGTGCGATCTACCGGTTGCGATCTGCTATTTTTTGGGAACTATTATTCTTCGTTTGCGTTCTCAATTTGTTTGATCGCTATTTTTTTTCAGTTTGTTGTTGGGTATCAATCTTCTGCATTGCAGTATGGTTAGTGTTAGACAAACCAGTGGGCCTATTGATCGTGAGCCCATCAAGTGTGATTATTGCCATAACACCGACCATACCATGAATTTTTATTGGAAGTTACATGGTCGCTCTTCTTGTGGGCGCGAGGGCGGAGTTGGTAATCGTGGTCATGGTTCCAGGTGTTCTAATCATGTTGGTGATTTTTCTCAGGAAGAAATACACGCTCTCCGGCACCTTATGGCTCAGGCTGATTATTCATCTACTATAGCTTCCGCTTCCACAGTCGTCCCTGCTTCATCCCATTTTGCTCAAGGGGTATTCCAGGACGTGCATTTACTCCCTCTTCAACTGTTCCTTGGATTATCGATACCGGTGCTTCCGATCATATGACAAATTGTTTCTCTGTGTTTGATTCTTACTCTGTCTGTTTTAGTAAGGATAAGGTCAGAATAGCTGACGGGTCATTCTCTGTTATTTCAGAAAAAAAATTCCGTTCGCTATTCTCCATCTTTGTTTCTCTTTTCAGTTTTACATATTCCAAATTTTTCCACTAATCTTTTGTTCTGTTAGTAGTCTAACTCGTTTTACAAATTATTCCGTGGCTTTTTTTCCTACTCATTGTGTTTTTCGGGAACTAGATACGGGGAAAGTGATTGGCAGTGGTAAAACACATAAAGGCCTCTATTTCTTGGATTCAATCCCTCATCCATCTCATTCACCCATGTCATGCGATCTAGCTCTGCAAGCAGATGTGAGTTCAGCTCTTTCTATGTTACATCCGTGGCACTATAAATTGGGTCATCCCTCTTTTGGAATCTCAGAGAAACTTATTCCTAATTTAGTTAAAAATTGTTCTTGGGATCAGTTTTTTTGTGAAGCCTGTGAATTTGAAAAATATAAATGTTCTTTTTATCCACCTATTAATAAAAGGAGTAATTATCTGTTTGAGGTTATCCATTCTGATGTTTGGAGTACTTTCCCTGTTCTATCTCTCTAAAGTTAACGGTGGTTTACCACATTTATTGACTGTTATTCTCGTGTCACTTGGGTTTATTTTCTTATTTTAAATCTTTTCATGCTATGGTAAGCACTCATTTTGGTGAACCGATCAAAATTCTCCATCGTGACAATGGTACTATTTTTCAAATTCACATATAGATAGGAGTTTTCGGGCCTTCCTAGATGAAAATGGTATTATTTTTCAGATAACTTGTGTTGGCACTCCACAACAAAATGGAGTTGCCGAACGCAAAAATCGTCATTTTACTGAGGTCGCTTGCTCTCTTTTATTCACTATGAATGTTCCTAAATTTTTATGGGGCGAAACCATTTTAACTGCCACCTACCTTATAAACCGCTTACCATCCAGTGTTCTCCTCTTCAAAACTCCTTTAGAGTGTCTCCCTAGCAACTTCCGTGTCACGACACTTCCTCCACGATTTTTTGGTTGTGTGTGCTTTGTTCATGCCCATCATCCCTTGGATGACAAGTTAGGTCCTAAAGCCCACAAATACATTTTCATTGGGTGCTCTCTTACTTAGAAGGGCTACAAATGCTATAAACCTTCCTCTAAAAAAATATGTCTCTATGGATGTCACTTGTTGGGAGTCCGAATCCTTTTACTCTTCCCCCCTTCCATCTCTTCTGGGGGAGTCTAGGCAAAAAGAGATGTCTACCTGATATAATCCTATTGAGGGGGAGCCACTGTTCTATAACCATGACCATAATGAGGGGGAACTTATATCTGCTCAAGGGGCAGAAACACATGATATTGATGGTGATATGGGAGAACGGATACACTGACTACAAATGGCGAACTTAAAAATATACACTAGCCAGAAGAATAGAAAGTCTTCATGTGTGATACCACCTTGTCCATCACAATCACATACTCCAGTTCCAGATTCCTCGGCGGATCCATCTGGTAATGACTCTTCTCTCATTGAAGCTCCCTTTATTAATTCTAATAGTAATAGCGAAAATCTTCCTATTACTCTTCGAAAAGGTGCTAAGTCATGTACTCAACATCCCATTTCCCAGTTCATTTCTTATGATCATTTATCTCCTTCGTATCATGCTTTTGTTTCGTCTTTATCTTCTATATCTATTCCACAAAAAAGACAGAATGTCGTAATGATACCTAAGTGGAAATGAGCTATATTGGAGGAGATGACAGTTTTGAAAAAGAATGACACTTGAGAGCTAGTATCACTTCCAAGGGGAAATAAAACAGAAGGATGCAAGTGAATTTTTACTGTTAAGTAGAATGCTCGAGTATTAAAGATGAACTCTGTGCGAGCATTGCTCTCTTATGCGGCAAATTTGAATTGACCACTTCATTAGTTTGATGTGAAGAATACATTTCTTCATGGTGAGTTAGGAGAGGAGTATATATGGATATACCACCAGGTTTTCCTTCCGCGGAGACATTAGGAAAAGTGTGCGGGTTGAAAAAGGCCCTTTTATAGGTTGAAACAATCACCAAAAGCTGCTGACCATACTATGTTTATCAAAAGAGGTGCTGGTAAGATCGTTGTCCTTATTGTTTATGTTGATATAATAATGACAAACAATGATATGGATGAGATTCTTAGTCTCAAATTTAGTCTGACTCAAGAATTCGAGATTAAGGATTTGAAATCACTGCGGTACTTTTTGAGCATAGAAGTGGCAAGGTTTGATTGAACTATTTTTATCTCCCAACGAAAGCACATCCTTGATCTATTGGAAAAAACATGTATGTTGGGTTGTAGACCTACAACTTCCCTTATTGACAAATCATCAACTCAATGGAGACTCGGAGGAACGCACTGATAAAGAAAGATATCAGCGATTAGTGGGTCAACTAATATACTTAGCCCACACTCGACCAGATGTTTCTTATGCAGTGGGCAAAGATATTTTGTTTTCTAATCACGGTCACTTACGATTGGAGACATTCACTGATGTCGATTGGATTGGTTATGTGGATGATAGACGTTCTACTTCTGGCTACTATACTCTTCTTGGGGGAAATTTAATTACTTGGCGGAGTAAGAAGCAATCAGTGGTCACCAGATTTAGTGCAGAAACTGAGTATAGAGCTATGGCTCATGACGTTTGTGAACTTCTGTGGCTCCAAACCTTGTTATGTGATTTGGGTTTTAGCTAATAGTGGTCCAATGAAACTCTACTGTGATAATAAGGCTGCCATAAGCATTGCTCACAATCCTGTCCAACATGACCGAACGAAGCATATAGAGATTGACAGACACTTTATTAAGGAGAAGCTCAGTGATGGGATAATATGTATGCTTTTGTGAAATCTGAAAATCAGTTAGCTAACATCTTCACGAAAAGGCTGGACAACAAGAGTTTCCACCCTATTGTGTTCAAATTGGGCTTGATTGACCAACTTGAGGGGAGTGTTAGAAGTCTTATGTGATTAGAAACTCTAATTAGATTATGATTAGGATTTGTTTCCCTATATAAAATAGAAGTAGAATTAGAGATTTAGTTAAATTAAGATTCGTTTTGCTTGTATAAATAGTATGCTTGATGAATAAAAATTTATTCTGGATTATTAATTTTAACATAACTGAACCTCATCAAATTTGCGGGATAGTGTAGCTTTCAGTCCCCTCTTAGGTTGCTCATTCTTTTCCGGTGGAATCAAGCGGGCAATGAAAGCACCAGGCAATGATTGAAATCGGGACCTCAGCATCCGTAGTGTTCGAATCTGAAAGCAAAACAGCAACGGTGAATTATCATTTCAATAACAAAGCATAACAAAACAAATGGCAAGGCATATTTTAAAGAAAAATGCAGTTTCTTCCATGAAGTTGTCGAAAAATCCTATTAAAAATCATAATGCAACTTTTCAAGAAATGCGACACACAAACTTCTCTAATTGATAGTGATAAAACTAATCTGCACATGTACACGTTCACTACTCTAAGACATGTGCAAAGGATAAAAAGAAAGAGAAAAAGAAAATTGGAGTAAAATGACAAAAATGTGCACCCAAACAAATAACTTATACAACCTAGAGTTAGGGAATAAGTTCCACCGACCTCCCCAAGACGGCGAAATGCACCATATAAACCTCCAAATATCGTGGAGAAAATAGCATACCAAATCTGTGTATCCATGAAATAGACCTGCAACAGTCATTGCTTTAGACATCAAGAAAAAATGAGCTTAGAGAGCCAGAGTGGAACAGATCCAGCACTAACTGGAAATGAACTTACAAGAATGATAGGTGCCCAGAGTGCAATCACCACCCCAATATTGTTATTGGCTGCAAACATCACATGATGATATCAAAAACCATTTCCCTGCTTACATTTTTACACTATACATTCAAGGAATAAGTAACATTCAATCATTTGTTACCATGAGGGAAGAACTCGTGCCATTGATAAGTTGTCACGCGAACTCGCATAATATCCTTAGTAGGACCCACGAGAGGTCTAATCTGGAATTACAGAAAAACAATGAGAATTCCCTGATTACATTGGGAGACAATACATAATATTTAGTCTCCACGATAAGACAACTTTCATCAGCTAGGATATGGGAATTCCGATTTTTTAAAAATTGTTACCCTCCTGGTTGGGCAAATTGGGGAACAATCTAATGTTAGCGAAAAGGTCACAGAGTGACTACCTTGTACTCAAATTGCCCTTCTCATGCTGATACAATTTATTAGAAGTTATTGTCCACATAATTCAATTTCCATGAATATAAATACTGTTGCTTTCTGCTCATTCTCTATATAAGACCCCCTATTGCTAGAATAAATGCTAGTGGTCATAGCAATAGAAGATGAAAGAGATAAGCACCTCTGCATAGTAACTGAAAGCTAACTTCGCCACAATGAGGAGAACCCAAAAAATAGTGTACCTGAAAGTTGAGACAGTTATAACTACTCAATTACAAACATCAAGCATCTGAGTCATGCCAACCCAACTTGACAATCCGATATTGTGTTCTTACTTGAAAAGAGAAAATGTGCTCTCATGCATTCCCCTCCCAACATAGAGCCGTGGCTGCAAGACATCAAAGGATTAAAAAAGAATGCAACAGTAACAGAAACAGGACATGATAATGATAAAACCAAAGGATGCAGCGTATGGGTATTATATCTACAGCAACAGTAATTTTGGGTTTAAGGACTAAAGAACACAGAAACTGTCTCCCTCTGTCTCTCTTCGTTAGATTATTTTTTCCACGTTTGGCTGTCCCAGAAAGAACGTCCACTTTAAAAGGTCAATAAGCAGAATTGTCATATTACAGTCTTTCCCTTTTCTTTTGAAATCAATTGGGGACTCAAAAGGACAGACAGTAATAAACAAAAGTCGAGGATCACTAGTCTAATGAATAAGTTGGATTGGCCAAAATGGACTAAAAAAGAGGAACGGAGGGAGTATAAGATGAGGTCGAGATATCCCTTCATACCTGAGACCACCACATAATGAGCATCACAATCCTATAGTCCGATCTTTCCAGGTACCGGCGAATGAATGGAAACAAAAACAACAATGCTGACAGCATATTCGGGGATAAGTACAATAGAATTGCCACAATGAAGAAAGAAGGTGAACTTGGACTGTTGCCGAACCAACTCTGAATGGTCTGGGCAAAACCAGAGGGATTTTTCCAACTATATGCATAAGCTACTGGTAAAACTATTGCCCAAGCTGCAGCAGAAAGAGCCTTCAAAATATATCTTAGCTTGACGTGCAATGACATGCTGTGCCTGGCTTTCCAGCTCATAGTAATGTCAAGTACAGCTGCAAGACAAAGAGCAAAGAATTTCAACTTTCACCAATAAGATTATTGTTTCATTATTGGCAAAGGTAGAGGCCTCCATGAAACCTTAGGGTCAGTTAAGAATACAGGGAACGAAAGAGAAATTAAGAGAATAAAAAAATTCCTCCTTATGTCTGGTTTCTACTTTGAGACGAAAAGAAACAAAATCAAGACAAATCATGTAGAAATTACTTTTGCTCACATCCATCGTTTTTCTATACTCTCTTTCTTTCTTTTATTGTTTGATTTCTGTTTGCTTTTATCTTCTCTTCAAGTCCGACAAAGTTATTTTCTTCTCATTTTCTTTGCAAACCCAAACAAAGGAAAATAACCAACTTTCTCAATTTCTTTCTTAACTATTTTCCCTTGCTTTCTCTTTCTTTCCACAAAATCCAAACATACCTTTAGTTTTTTCCTCGAGTAAAGCGTTGAACATAAGATTTAGGGATGAGAGAGTGATAATCGAACCTACCCGAACAGAAACAATATGCTAATCAAGAAAAATTTACCTTGTGCAAGTTTTAACACTGCGGCTGTTATAAAGATGCTCAATACTTTTTTGAACACATCACCATTGAATATAGAACTTAGTTTCCCTGATCCGTTCCAAGCAATGATGATCATCGCCTTAATAGGAAAATTCATGTCAACATGATCGGATAAGCGTTCTCAAGACACAAGAAAAACAACCGTATAGGATTAAAAAAAAAAAGAACAAGATTACCTGTAAACACAAGATAAAAAAGATCCACATTCTATCGAAACTCCTAAATATATGCCAAAATGTGCATATCTCAACAAAATTAATCTTGCCAGTCCATCGATCCCCCATCGCTGGTTTGATCTCCTGAATAAGAAAATCAGCACAAGAGAGAGAGTGACAGTAAACTTGAATCAATAACCAAACTCTGCTTAAAGAGATTGAGTGTGCAAAATAAATTGCTATGTCTCAAGGAATTTATGAGGCTTTAGTTTTGGCTAGGAGATATGGAATGCGATGATGGAAAGTGAAACAAATTGGAAGTTTTGAGCTTTCGAGTTCCTAAAGTGAGCAAGTCTACAGAAGGCGGAAATAATTGCGAGTAATGCTAGGAACACAGACCATCCGGACACAGATGTGTCCGGAACTGTTAGATGCACACGGAGCCTTCAATAATTTAAGGGTCCCACGTGCATCTAACAGTTCCGGACACATCTGTGTCCAGATGTGTCCGGATAGTCTGTGTTCTTGGACTTTTCCAATAATTTAATTGCTCTGAACTCAGATTAGTTTGATTTTTTATTATGGGATCTCAATTTTTCTCTTCAAACTGCAATCTGTTTCCTCTGCCTATAAGCAATGGACAACTCTGTCCCCCAACTGTCCAATGCATGTCGCAGTTCAAAGAATCTAAACTAAAAGAGAAACAAATAAAAGGGTGCTTTTGGACTAGTTTCTTACACATCTGGAAGCATCAGAAGATCAACTGTACAATTAGCAATGGAAGAGAACTCAAAGGTTATCACATCAAGAAATATGTCATTTGGCAAAACCCTCAAATATCTCCCAATATGTTAAAAATTTGGTAAACAAAGTCATGAAACAGCTTTACATTTACTCCTAATCGTTTTTAGATGAAAGAAGTAAACCGTCAAACATATGTAAAAAATAAAAATAAAAAAGAGCAGTACAGTAGTTATGCACTAGGACCCAGATATTATATACCTCATTCTTACTACCCTCATGCTGTTCAATAGGGAGGCAAAAGAAATCAGAATCAGCACGCATCGGCCACCCCAGCCGAAAACAATCAACTGACCTATAATTATTATCAGATTCATTTACACATGACAAAATAGTGCACATATTAAAAATTTATTACAAAGATAAGCATGATACCAAAAGTATTCATTCAAATCATCATAATTCCTCCATTGAGAATGTTTCAACTTTCCTCCTTTGGACCTTCTACCTTCCTGCAAAGCACAAAGCAGCAAAATACTAAGATACGAACCAAAGAAAAATAATAATCAAACAACACATCAAGAACTTTCACGAACTATAGAAAACAAGCATAGATAACACCTTGGCTATTGTGTTATAGATTGGAGTTACTACTTTCCTCAAGAAAGCCTCCTCCTCACCACCATAAGCCGGCTTAATGTTTTCACCTGTCATGGGACTTACACTCCCAGCCAGCATGCCATACAGTTCAAATGCCATCTGCACATAAACCCAAAACAGGAAATATTAACGGTCAAAATAGTAAATGCTGCAAATCTCACACTCGTTAATTACAGTTCTTTAAAAGCTGGCCTAGGACTATTCGTATCCTAAGTGCTAGGCAGCGGTGGGCTGATTAGAGGCCTATGTGCTAGGCGGCGGCGGTTCGATACTGCGACTTTACTTTTTAGGCATACATTAGGCGTTTTGACATTAGTCAGCAATTAGGCCATGACTAATCAGCTACCCGGATTATTGGAGGATTGACTTACTAAACTTTTTAAAAAAAATCGCCTTTAAATAAATTTCAGAATTTTATGTGTTAATTTCTTATTTTCTTTTGGTTTTGAACGTTAAACATTGAATTTTGTATTTTGACTAATTATTTGTTACTATGAGACCAACTCTACTAAGTAACTGCTCTCAACTTTTATACATCTGTAGTTCTTGCTTAGGCTTCAATAAACGGGTAAAAAGATCCAACTCTGATAGAACAAGGCAGATCAAGGCTGACTGTACATTGAGTTTTTCCTATTTAACAATGAAAATCACCTCTACGTAATTCTATCTGAGTTCCATTGTAATGCCAAAGACCACTACATTTAAAACATATTGAGACACTATGCATATCACTACCTGGACAATTTTTTGAAGAAAAATACCTTTGAAATTAAGGGGCAGGGACGTTGCTATTTCCAAATCGTGTATAATTCTCGTGGTATAGTCAATTAGACTTCAACTATATATCATTTCCGTTGTGACATGTTATTAATGAATGCAGTATTCTACTATTGCTCAAATTTTTTCTGGGTATCAGAACACTTCATGTTTGTGTTTGGGTGTATGTCTGTCCGTAGACAGACCTATAACAACATGCTCTAATCCCCCAAAATATATATCTTTTGGCTCCAACCTTTGCCGGAGTGATTTCATTTCCATATGATAAGTCAAGCTTTCCAGAAAGTTCAGCTGAACAATTAGTGATAAATTTCAGAAAAAAAATAAACAAATCCTAGAAAAACAAATAGGCAATTCTATACACAAGTTTGTCTATAGAAAGGTAAGAGCAGCATCTTAATGCTTACATGATGATATATATAGCATAGACATTCTGGCATAAATCTCAAGTTCGCAGCTTCCCCCCATATGAGAAGATACAGCCCCATGTACAAGAGTTTCCGTTGCTGTACCTCCTGTTGAATAGTTGGCAACCTGGAAGTGTAGAATAACCAGATCTTATGACAATTACCAATTTGAGGTGTTATCGAGGCTCCATTTCTTTCGACAAAAATGATTTACATTGCTATTTTTCAGTGTTTGGATGGCCAAGAAGTTAAATATATTTTTTCATGAATATTTTCAAGCAATGCCTGAAAACGATTCTATTTGAAATTCCCGTAAGTCATTTCTTCTTGTCAATGCCCGAGAGGAGTGGGAACAGGATATTGAGGTTGGGATTATGTACCACAGTGAATGGAACACGTAAGAATACATGAGTACATATACAGTAAGTGAACATGTGTATACATATAGCAAGCTCATTGAGTCTGTCGGCATTATCTCCATTAGATTGAGGTGTCAGTGGTTTGTAATTTTTGGAAGTTGAACAAGTGTTGAGCTTATCTTTGAAAAATGTTCCCCCATGTCAACCACACTGAAAGAAGAGAAAATTTTATTTTCTACCAAACCATTTAACGATGTAAAATGTTTTACATAGAAACGGAGCATAAGTTCATATATAGAGTCAATATTTAATTATTCAGGAATAAAGTACAAGGATATATCAATTATAGAGAATAGCCACCACTACCACTCATAAGAGGAATATAATCTAAGAAATAAGAACCAAAACTATCCACTCACCAAAGGCTACTTTTGCGACCCAAATATTTGCACCACTTTTTGTAGTTTTTGAAAAGCGTCTTCATAACTTGTGTAAGCGCGCGGTCATCCAACTAGACCCGAATGACATTGATGTTAGAATAACTAAATGTCTTTTCCAAAGAATGATACTTTGAGCCAATAGCATTTCTGAGTATATACCCTAGGTTGTTGATCAGGCTTTGGAAATTGCCGAATGTGTACATTTGCCAGCAACAATATTAAGTGCTCCCTTTGATTTGCCACATTATCCCTCTGCATATGTAACAGTAAGGTGAAACACACTCCATGACTCATAGGCAAAGAAATTACCGAAAGCAAAAAAAACACCACCTGAAATCCAAACATAGCCTGAAGCCAGTCTAGAATGTCTTCATCTACTTTCTTCTTGTAGCCCTTGGGCCATGGAAGACCCCTGGTGTTACGAAGAGCAGAAACGGAAGCTTGAATCTGCAAATTGAAAGAAGTCAGTACTCAAAAATGTAACTGAAAAAGGTCAAGTAACACCACACCAGTTACTCAAATTCCAACCTCGGGATATTTCATAATTGCTTGATTCGAGCTGTCAGGATCGAGAGGAAGTATGTTGTATGGTACCAATATCTGTGTCTTCTCTGCAACCTTATTATGAGCTTCCAAAATCTGGATACACATGTATGTCCATCAATTAGACAAGAGGTCAAACGTATGTAAGTACACACACGCACGCACACACACACACACACACACATGTATATGTATATACATATACATATATCTATATGTATGTACCAACACCAAATATGCAAGAAAACCAGTACCACATCCAGTTCCAGTTCCAGAAAGAAGATGTTTTGTTTTGAACCAACGAATTAATTTTTTTAATATCTGACACTATTCAAAATCACTGATAAAAAACTCAGTTTCACCTCCTCGGCTACTTCAACAGATTCAGTCAAATTAACTGCCTTCAAAACTTCAAAGAGAACAGCAGCAGTTTGATAGGCCTTTGTAAGGCGAGCACTGGAATAGGGGGAAAACAAGTTTCTGTTAAAGATAAAGCATAGCGCAAAAGAGTCACATCTCCCAGCAGATAATTACATGGACCCCTGATAATTTACCGATCTTCTTTATCAGCTGCATTCTGTAAAGCCTGGATATATTTCCTGTAGTAATGCTGATAAAAACTTTGCATTTCACGAGCATCACTTTTTGTCCGTCCTTGTAATGTCGTTTCGTTTTCCTGAAAAAAGAAGGGGCAATCATCTTTACTGTAAATTTCTAAATGGAGATTGAAGACAACAAAGGAAATTTGGTTGGTTGGGGGGCGGGGGCGAATACTACAAGTGTAAGAAATTCCATTTACTTTTCCATCAAGATAATTCAAATGTTTCCTTTCCGTGGGAACTCATGGAGACACAAGGGAAACTGCAAGGCGAGTGTTTTCCACTGACAAGCACACTGTACCATGCAACATTCCAAACAACGAGTCCTTTCAACACCTCTTAGGATTATAAAATAAGAGTTTTTTACATTTGTCTCTTCTTGTTAAAAGAAAAGATTAATAAAAATTGAGCTGGCTAAGAAAAATAAACATGGTTCCATGCGCAGGGGTTCTCTGGTCATCATCAAGCACAGAATGCAAGTTCTTGTCTTTGAGCATTGGGGTAATTGTAGATTTTGCTTTAAAAGACACTGGCTGTAATACATCTTTCTGGCAATCCGCATTAAAAACTTAGGGATTAGACTAGCCCATGTATAGGTAAATATCTTAAATGGGTATTAGCTCGTTAAATAGATTACAAGTGCCTTTGAAAAATATTGTACATATTTAGTCTTCTTTAAGTGCTCGAGTGGTCTTTTTATACCAGCCTGAAATGTAGCTTGTGGTTTACATTTCATTTTCCTTACAACTGGGAAAACATAGGTAACCACCACGGGACTCATCCAAAAGCGAAAGCCAAATCATGTCATCTGGTTCACCGCTCCTACTTATAAACACACACAAACTTCCAATGTGAACCCAGACAAGTTGGCCGAGGTCTTTACACAGAGATTTACCATCTTAATAATACTCGCCAAGACCTCCTTTCAGTAGTATAATGGATCAGCTCCAACTTCACAGAACATTTATGGACTACACTTCAATGATAGAGAAATTTTCTTTGTATATGATGCATACTATAATTTGGAATTCCTCCAGAACTGACTCAACCTGCTGAATTTTAACTTCATAGAATATCCATTCATGAAATTAAAGTTCCAGTGCCAGGTAACGAAATAGACCCAAAAGGTTTCACGATGTGGATACAGTTCAAAGAGTAGTGAAATGTTTCAATACATAACAAGCAGGGATTTTAAGGCTGGAGATAATGCTTGGGTTTGTGAACAGTTCCCAATAATATAAGCTAGTTTATTTAGCGATAATGCGATATCCATAATGCCAACTCATGATTCTTACAGATTATCTTCAAGGTCAAACCACAGAATGACATACTAAACTTCGGAAGTTCAGGATAAATTCTCCAAATCCAACCCTCTTCTGTTTTGTAGGTATCTTTATGCACTAAGCCTTCTAATCCTACCAAAATTATCGTCAAGAACATACAAATTCAGAACCTTTTGAGCAATTAGAATATTATGCACACTCAAGACAATATAAATGATCAAGTAACTATAAACACAAAATTTTGGATACCCGTACTTCGTCCCGAATGCATCCGTGATGATGATAAGGAATTGGTCATTAGTTTCAATGATTTGGATTATCTCTTCTTAAACCTTTACTTCACCTATCCATAGGACCCCTCAGAACAAAGAATCATATGATTCATATCTTTTGCAAAACCAAGGACCTTTGAGCTATTTCTAAAAGATGATTTTTGCAAGAAATTATTTTCAAGATGCATGCATGACCAGATAGCTATTTTGGGTCGATTTTATGACAATAACTGCTTTTGGGCCATGCCAAAAGGTTTCAAAGTTATCTTGGGCCCAGTTAAAATGCTCCTAACACAAAATTGGCGGTGGACTAGGCCTGGTTGGATTCAAAAAGCGCCAAGGATGGGAAGCTTGAGACCTGCCAGCAAGCCCAAACCATGTGTCTACACACTCGTCAAATTTGTAAGGTTCGATATGGCGTTTGCAAGGTATGACATTTTGGACCTCACTACTGTGCACACCAACTGAACCTATACCACACCGTTTGGCATAATTCAGACCCTACTTTCTATGAGGCCCTTTAATCCAATTTGATACACGTTTTTTTTTTTATTTTGGAGGGAATTCAATATTTTTTTTGATCAGCCAAAGAAAATTTCATCAATTAAAAAATTAAAAAAAAAAATCAGTAGAATAGGACAAGACATGCATATACAGAGCTTTAAAGAAAAACATCAAGTCTTCTAGTACTGCTACTCGCAAAATCTCAACATACCATTCAACCTCTCAATTTTTAATAAGCAAAAAAATAGAAAAATAACACGAAAGCATAAAGAAAACCACAAATATAGCTGATAAGGTGCCACCCTCAAATACTTCCTAATGCATGAAACCCACAAAATACACCAAGAAACCCTAAAAAACCTAACAGTTTTCCACATTGCTGCCGGTATTGCTTCATCCCACCGTCGCCACCTTATTTCGAGTCAACTCTGCCTGGTTCAAAAATCTCCCCAACTTTGTCCGAGTTGACACAATCATCACCAATCTCTTCAATCAAACTATATGACTCACTTCCGACCATCACGGACCGTCATACACCATCTCCGAAACTAAATCCTTGCTGAACTCTGCAGAACCTCCCGAAGTCCAGAGCAAAATTTGCCCCTCCAAAAATCCAGCCCTCCACCACCCCCGCAAAAGCCACTGTAACCACTAGCTCCACCGCAACCAAAACCTCGCCTCATGATCTCCTTAGCAATTAAGCCTCCCCTCATTTCCAAATCAGCTACAAAAGCATCTGACCCAAACCCCAGCGACCTGAAACAACTACCCAACAAGAAACAAACATCACAACGAACACCCAAGCAAGAACAAAAAATGCCGATGGAAAACACCTTCGAAGACTGAGTTTTCCAAAGGAACCCGACAATCACCACCAACCACGCCAACCTCTGGCCAAAACTAAACCATCACCAAGCCTCACCAACGTTTGGCAACCAATGCCAAAACTTCATTGAACTTGATAAGGTCATCCCCCACCCCTAACAACATGTATCTTTTCCCCAAAACAAACTAAGACTTGGCATCAATGCATCAAAATAGATTGCCGATTTCACTGTCAAAGTCTCCAAACAAACTAATCTAAAGTAACCTTACCCTTACCTGAAATCAAAGCAGAGCCACTGTAATAACCCGGATTTTTAATATATTAAAAATTGAAACTTTAATATTTTCTAAATAATTATGTTTATTTGTAATTAAACAAATTTTCAATTTTTCCCCCCTAACGGATGGTTGAGATCCCATGTGTACCTGCATTATGGGAAAGCGGATACAATGGATGATTTACCTCTTGTCTTCTATTTCCAGCCATGTAACCTCTAAGGATTTATGGTTAGACTTCATGGCAACATTATGGGGTTAATGGGTGTTGATTATGGTGAAATAATGGGATATTATGGGGTGAAATGGGTGAGTTATAGAGATTAATGCCCGACGGCACTACAAGAATCCACTAATCTTCTCCCTTTTCACATCTACAACAATAGAGGTTAGAGGAGAGTTGGAGAGAGAGTGAGTACTTGAGAGGGAAAGAGAAGCATTGTCGAACTCTAAAGTCTTGCCGATTCGCCACCATTCTTCATTTATTTTTGCAATTGAGGTAGGGGAATTTTACCTCCAACCCTTAGAAGTTCATTTTTTGTGTGATTACATGTTTAGATTTCTATAATTATGTGATTTTCGATCTGTTCGTGTTAGAAAAATTGAAACCTAGGAAGTTACGAATCTGAAAAATGAAACTAGCGATAACCTTATTTTGAGAATTTTCGTTAAGATTGTTCTAGGACTCTAAAAATTCTGAATTTTTACTAAGATTTGATTTATGTGTCTTCTTTATTGGGTAAAAATTTTGAAACCTAACTCAAAGTATACAATTCTAAAAAAATCCATAACTGAGCTGCTGCAAATTCGTAACTATGCAGACTGCACTGACACGCGTTGGGAAAACGGCCATAACTTTAAGTACGAGTATCAAAATGGCGCACCGTTTGAGTTGTTTGAAACTAGACACATAGAATTTCAAAAATATATGAATTTTTTGTTTTATTTTTACCTGTGAAAAATCAGTTTTGCATTTGAAGTTGATAAAACAATTTTAGTGTTCTAAAAGTGAAGTACACAACTTTAAACCGACACATCCAAACTACGTTTTTAACCTATCACCTATCGATGAAAATCTTGTGGAGTGTAGATTTTATTGAAGTTGGTCCCAATATCTCTATTTACAGATTATACATTTTAGAATTATTAAGATTGAACCTAACTTCATGGGTTTGGCCGCTCAAGCAACTTGTTGAATTTTCAAAAATTTCAAATTGTAGTCCGGCTTTTCGGACACTGATTTCAAACTGTAATTACACCCAGAATGCATGAACACATTGCACAGGTACACACTAATATTATTTTACATCCGAGGATCTCGTGTGAGCAGGCTTGGCAAAAGAGACCATAATATGTAGGTATGCTTATTCCGTTGTTGATATGACATTATTATCATTGTTGTCGTTGATGTTGGGAGTTCTATATAATTTGGCGTTGTTGGAATTTTGATTGAAATGATGGAAATGTTGGATACTCAAGATATAGCCGTCGTACTACACAATTTTGGGTAAAATAGACTTATTTGTGTTTATGTGATATATGGGAAGAATCTAGAAATAACGTTAGAGACACCAGTTCGAATGACACTTGGATATGGAAGCGGAGGGTGTCAAATGTGTATTATAATATAGTGGAACTGCTAGAGACAAGTAGGTTTATGTTAATGAAAAGATGTAAAACCGATTTGGATGGCCCGTTATGACAGTGTTGTTGATGTTTGGGCGTCGTTCCATTATAAGGACCCCAACTAGGAGTAGATGGAAACGGTTGAGTGTGACTTTGGGGACGTCTGCAAAAATAGCTCCAGACCTCGAGGCAGTGATGGCCAGTGTCTTGGACGTCCTTGAGCCGATAAAAAGGAAGCGGCTAAAGTTTGTTGGTACCTGGTGACACCACGTTCATGAGATCTAGATAGAGTGAGATAGATATTGACTTGAATGAACGGTAGAAGGTCTTTTCCTTACCGGGTTAGCATTCAAGTAGTGTACATAACCCCAGGCTAAGGACCCAAGGTAGGTAAGGTCAATATCAACTAAGTGCCCTATGCTAGTGTCTAAGAGAGGATATGGTTTCCCTAGGTGGAATTTTTAGAAACTTAAACAATGAATTTATAACATACCTATGTGTTTATCTTTTATTATTCATTTTATAGTTTTATTCCTTTGTCATTTACAATATTTGTATATATACCATGTTGCACATGCATGCATTCTCTGAGTTTGGTTTTCAGGTAATTTTTTCCTACTGAGTTTCATTACTCATTGGAGCAACTTCTCTACACCTGGCGTTTCATGCCAGATGTAGATGAGCAAACAGAGTTTTCACCCGAGTAGGAGGAGCCGGTTGTCATGGAAGAAGAATTCAACACCTGGCTGCTTTATTCGTAGTTGGTCTATTAATTCATCTTGAAAATACCATTGTAAACCAAAAGGGTACTTTCGTCATTTTATTTTGTGCATCTTAAACATCTATTTTACTATTTTTCGTCAGTTGCTAGAGGTGAGATTTTCTTTAATTCTTGTTTTACACAATAAAATTAAATTAAAAGAATTTAGATAATGTTCCGATAAATCGGGATATCACAGCCACCCTTGCCTTCAACTCTACTGCTGCCACTATTGCCTCACATGAGGATTGCCATCGCCATCAAAGCTTTCGATGAATAAGATGTGAATGGCTTTTGGGTGGTTTCAAGCTTATTGAAGAAAATGAAACAACTTTGTATATATGCACGTACATATACATATATATACACACACACATACATATAGTCTCCTTCTTATGAGGGATCCTTCATTTTTCTAAAATACGAACCTCCCATTTCCTAATCAAATTATGAAAATTTGCACCGTTCAATGTGTTCAAAACATATTTTTAAGGGTACACACAAACAGTGTTTCATAAATACTGATAGGAATACTTTTATGAAAAACTGATTGGATGAAGTCCTTCCCGATAATATTTTGAGCCGATTTCTCGATAGTACCCTTAAAAACATTGAACGATTCGGATCTTAAAAATTAAAGTAAGAAATGAAAGGTCTGCAATTAAGCAAAATGAGAAACCCTTTATTAGAAGTTTTTTTGTGTATCAATCCCCTTCTTTTGAGCGATCCCTCATTTTGCAAAAATGCGGACCTCCCATTTCCTTATCAAATAAGAGATCCCTTATTAGAAATATTGTGTGTGCGTAGAGAGAGAGAGAGAGAGAGAGAGAAAGAGGAGGAGGCGACGGTGGCCTCCCTTTAAAGAAAAAACCCTAGGCAAAGAAAAGTTTAAAGAGAGAGGGGGGAGGCAGTGGTAACTCGTCATTGAAATACAAGGGAGGACATCTTGAAATAGAACACTCGAAAAAATCATTCAAGAGTCGCTAGTCTCTCTCTTCATACTCAACATATACCCTTATTCTGAAATCATACACCCACACTACGAAAATTCTCCACTAAATCACAATTCCTAAGCCGAAGCACTCATCCTTAATCTAAATTCCTGAAGTAAAATCATTGTTGAAGGGGTTCTAGAGCTCCAAAAAGTTTTTCCACCACGGGGGGGGGGGGGGGGGGGGGGGG